>JAVIWB010000191.1:0-141100 GCA_031893035.1 Dermolepida albohirtum | reverse complement strand
AGCACAGTAGATACTAATTTGCACTGCTCTTGGTATAATATGGTATAAATGAAAATAATAAAACATATATGGAAATTGTGGTACATAAGCTATATTATATAATCCCATTGCGTATAAATAATACAGTGTAAGTCTTTCTACTTCACCAATTTTAATGATCATGTATAATTGAGGAAGTATAGTTACACTTTCCAAATAAATACTGAATGCCCAGAAAAACTAAAATAATGTGGAAATTTAGAAATAATATGAATATTATAGAATAAAACTTGTAACCTGTTGTGGCATGGGATATCCATTAAAATATACAGCTAAAATTGTTGCTGGTATTAATAAAATATCTATGCGGAATGTATCATAGTTATGATTATGTGTAGTTTTAAATTTATCGTAGATAAAGTAACAAATAATATATGGTATAAAAATATTTACTAATTTTAATGTTCTGTCCCAATAATCCAAATTCCCAGAAATTAAATCGTAATTTCTGGCTATATAAACTATAACAAATAGTAACTGTGATTTGCTTGAAATACCTAAAATGAAACATACTTAAGTAGTAACTTATTAAACAAGAAGTAATTTTCAGTATTTTATGATAGTTAAACTTTAAGTAAGTCATGAATTATAATAATGTTATTTTATAATAAATTTTAACATTGCACTCACCTTGCAAAGATCCAGTTTTATGTATCTTCCATAATAAAATTGTTAATGTGAACAAATGTAAAAAAGTACCTATTACCAATTTGTATTCCATTTTTTGTGTTTGAATGAACTAAAATGTTTCTTATTTTGGTTTAGTTTTGCAGTAATTTTTATTGACTAAAGAAATTAATGATTTCAGAGATGTTAAATATGTATTTTACGCAGATTTTAGGTTAAAACAGTTCCTATTGGTGAGATTTTTCAAGGTTAAAGACGCAAAAGGAATCCAAAAAATTTACATGGGATGTAGTTCACAGAAAAGAGCAAGCCTTTCATATTATTCTGTAATTACCTGATTACATTTTTTATAAACTTTAATTCAATTCTACATGTTTGGAACTTTTATTTCTAATTAATAAATTAGTTAATTTTGTTTTAATATACGTTTCTAAAATGTATGTATTTATAGTGCGTAATTTCTGTTACATATTTTGAATTGATTGATAAAATATAAAACAATATCAGTAATGGATTGTAGGAGTCTGTCTTCAATTCATTGTCAAAATGTTGCGCCTAATTTTGCCATATCTTAGAGTACCAAAAGATTACGAAGACATGAAAATTGTTGCAGTTAATTCGAAATTAGTATAAATGTATATTCAAAAGTAAATAGGATATATAAAATGTGTTTTAAAAATAGTAACTTAAATAAAAATAGAATTTATATTTATAAATATTATTATAGTAAGAAACCTACACTAAGAGATTTCAGTAAAACTTGTTTTACTGTTATGTATAATTTGCAATTTTTATGCAAGTAATTTAGATCAAAACGTATATACTATATTAAATTTAACTACAGATGAAGAACATCAAAAGGTGATTAGTTTCATTGACCATGACATTGAAGTGTAAATAATTTTTTTTAAATGTAATCGTGTACTTATTGCATCACTATATGAATTTAACGGATGCAACGTAAAACAATGACCATGAAGTACGAATATTTTATTTTACATAATTTGTTTCTTTTGTTTTCATGAATAAAAATGAAATTGATGTATAAAAGACTATATTACCTATGTACCATGTGATCCAAAATGATTGAAGATAGTTTGAATTTCCCGCGTTAATATTTCAGTGATTTTTACGTTTGGAGTTGGTGGTGTTATCAGAAATTCGTCAACTAATCAGTATCGTACTTTGACTTTAATATTGAAAAGTGTCGTAAAATTACTGTTTGTTGGTGTTACTTCGTTTGATTACTTGCAGTTTGATTTCACTGGCTTCGATTTTGTAATTTTGGGTTGTTTTTACTGATTGTGATTTCCACCTTTTCTTTAAAACCAACAGTTTTATTAACGGTAAGTCAAGAGGTTATGAAAGCTTTATATTTTGCTAAATTCCGGATTGTTCCTCTTCATCTATAGAAAATTGAACAATGCCGTTCACTCCTGCACAAGAAGCCTTTATTTTAAAGGCACACCTTCGAAGTGCTATTCGCAATCAAGATGGTACGTGGTCCTATTCATTGCGGTCTTGTCTGGAACAGTTTAACGAAGAGTATCCTGAACTTCACATTCCATATAAAGTGTGTGCTCAACATAAACAACGAATTGTTGAACGTTTTGAGAACAAGAACTGCATTTGTAAAGGGAAGACTACAGGCCGTCCAACTACACGAACCTATGAAGTTGTGGAGGATGTAAGACAACGAATGGAACGAAGTCCCAAAAAATCAATTCGAAAACTATCTGCTGAATCTGGTAAGTTATAAGCTAACCAAAAATTGATACGTAGTGGTGATTTTGTTTTTAAATTACAGAACTGTCTTACGGAACATGCCAAAGACTGTTGCATAAAGATTTGCATTTGCACCCATATAAGATTTCTGTTGTTCAGCACTTGCATGCACTTGATTATGAAAGTAGACTAAATTATTGTGAATGGTTCAACGACAACCTGAACAATGATGATATTTTAAATTTGACTTTTATGAGTGATGAAGCATGGGTTAATTTAAATGGTTACGTAAATAGCCAAAACTATCGAACGTGGGCTTCTGAAAATCCACATAATTTTGAGGAAACTCCATTGCATCCAGCGAAAATTGGTATTTGGGTTGCAATGTCTAGGAGACGCATTATAGGGCCCATATTTTTCAATGGAAATATCAATGCAGAAAGGTATCGTCTTGAAATATTGGATACTTTTTTAAATGAACTGCATGACGACGAATCAAGAGATGGATATTTCCAACAGGATGGGGCTACAGCACATACTGCAAATGAAACGATCAGATATTTACAGCAGTTTTACGATGACCGTTTAATTAGCAGGGGAGTGTGGCCTGCCCGTTCCCCTGATTTAACACCGTTGGATTTCTTTCTCTTTCCATGTTTAAAAAATAATATATTTCGAAATCCTCCTCATACGCTAGAAGAACTTCAAGAAGTAATTAGTCAAGAAATTGCTAACATCACACCCGCAACCCTAGAAAGAGTGTTTGATAATATAAAACGTAGAGTGCAACTATGTGGTGCACAAAATGGTGGACATTTTGAACAATTATTGTAAAAATTTAATTTTAAAAATCGTATAAAATGCCTTAGTTTAATGTTATCTAGGAATAGGTGTTGTTTAATAAAGTTATTCTAGAAAAACTACACAACTATCATATTTATTAATGGAATATTTTGGTTAATTTAAATTACATAATTTAGGTTGGTTAATAAGTTATTAACCTAATAATAAATTATATTATTGTATAATAATATAATTATAAATGTGTATTTAAAATACTTGGTTTAAATGGCTATTGATTATCAAGGTGTAAAAAATCATGCCCTATCACCACCTTGATAATCAATAGCCATTTAAACCAAGTATTTTAAATACACATTTATAATTATATTATTATACAATAATATAATTTATTATTAACATATACGGCTAATAAATTATTTAAAAGTTATTTTAAATAATTGTCAATTTCTTAAGTTATTAACCTCTTAACTTTTCTCGTAAGATACGCCACAGGCTTTAAACAAACAATACTGAGACAATGATGCAGTGTGGCAAACTTTCAAAATATTTCTGTTTCGCGGGAAATTTAAACTGTCCTCAATCATTTTGGATCACCCGGTATATCTTTTGCGCTTTCTGTAAACGTCGTTAATAATTTTAGCGTGACAACTGAAAAACGTTTTAACGATTTAAGATTTTTATTTAACATCATGTATAAGATATCTGCTTCTGGGCTTCCGGGCTGGAACCGCGTCACTTGTATAGCTGCCGACGTTTCGTACCCATTTGTATAGGACATCTTGAGGGCTCAACTACTGCGCTGAAACTGAAACACAGTTTCAGTGCAGTAGTGTTTCATCAAAAGAAGAAACGAACAATGGTGTGCAATTCAAATAGTACACGAATTTGTTTACATTTTCGACCTAATAACAAAATCTCTCTGTTGCCGTTTGGACAATAATCAAAAAATGTATATATCAACTTCACTCCGCAAAATATCGAAGAATTGTGAAGCGTGAGGAACGAACGCAATTTTAACTCCAAAATTAATATATACATATATATATATATATATATGGACAGGGAGGGGCAAAAAGCATCATCTGATTTTCTTTCTCTATAACTTTTGCTTAAAGTGAAAACTTATTTGATTTTTAACTGATTATGTTTATTCGCACTTATACATTTTGCTTCAATTAATTGTTGAAAATTATGTCCGACAAATGGCCGCCGCCAGCGTTCATGCAAATTTGGGCTCTTTCGATTACATTTTGCATAACTGTGCGCAGCATTTGCTGTATCACGTCAATTTCGGCTCGAATGTTATTCTTTAACTCCTCCAAGGTGTCAACTTCCGGTAAGAAAAATTCAGTCAGCATGGCTCTATAGCAGCGCTGTTCACCGTAATAGCGATACCGTCGGCTCCTTCGGAAAAGTAAGGCGCAATCGCCTTTTCCGACGTAAGTGCACACCACACGGTAACTTTGAGGGGGTGTAATTGTGCTTCATGAATTATGTGTGGATTTCCGTCCCCCAGAACTGAAAATTTTGCACGATTGAGATATTTTCCCGGAAATTCACGTTGCGTTAACACCTTTGACGAATTATTGCGCGCAAACATTGTCACAATTATCGCGCGTTCTTGCGGCGTATATCGATTCATTGTTATTCACTATAAATTTCGCACGTCTCTATCTCACCAATGCCAAAACCGAACTGACATACGATGCCATTTGCAAAAATAGCAGCGCTTTCCAATAGGATTATTAGTAAATTAAGTAAAATTAAACAAGAGAATTATTCGTATATTACGCGCATTACTACATTTACTCGAATACACATCACTATTATGATATGAATCATAGACATGCTTAGACCGCCGATGTTTTGTTTACATAATGTGAAGACTATCCTACATGAATTCGCCAGATATATTTTCGTGTACATATGTATAGTAATTATAGTTATTAATATATATGTATTTTAAGTAAAGCCAAATTAGTCGTTATATTTTTTGAAATTTGAAGAATGAAGTTAATTGTGAATCATACTTAAGTCAATTGCGAATATAATTTTATGACGTTTAAAGTTTATGAAATAAGGTGTCGTAGGACTTGTACTAATGTCAAGTTAGAACTAATTCTTCTGTACGAACCGGCATTAATATACAGCAAATACCAATGTTTGATTAGTATTTTAAAATATATATTTTTCATCAATTAACAAATAATAAAGTAAAGAAAAACAAACACTGCCATAGTACTGGTTAATTTCTTTATGAAAGCAACAGATGTCGCTATAATCATTACCTCAATTTTATAAAAAACAAACAAACTTCTTTAATGTTTCACTATCTAACATGCTTTGTTTTATTTTAATAAAAACAGAATTTGTGTGATAATCTGACATGACTGACGTATATTTATCGTGGAGTTCAAAATATTGTGTAACTAGCCACTTTAACATACCAAAAAGTATTGCTGTAATAGAACTTTCCAAAAAAAAAACATCTCAACTTTATTTTAAAACGTAATTCTTTCTGTATAAAAAAAAAAAACTGCATTTACAACAATTTCAATATAATAAAACCAATTAATTTATTCTGCTAATATTTACAACATATAATTTCAATATATGGAACAACTTTTTCTGATCTCATTTAATTTTAAACATTTAAGTCTCTCTAAAATAAAATTTAATAGAACTTTATAAATAAATGTGCTTAACTTTTATTGTTTTTCATATATTGAAATGTTATTGTCAAATTTAAGTAACTTAAATTGTTTTATATTGCATCTGGAAAACTTCATTGGAAAACTAATGCAATTGGAATGGTTAATGAGTTCATGTAATTCTGAAAAAAGAAAAACCAATGCTTTCCATATCTTAAGATTCTTTTTAATACTTACTAATTTTCTTTGGTTATTTAATTATGTATTTGATAAAGATGGTTGTTAATGAATCATTTTATTAAATTTTAGATTATTTTTATTATTTTTGAGATCATTTACATTCAAATAGACTTCGCAACCTGTGACTGTAGATTCATCTGATTTATTTCTGTTAACATCCCTTAAATTGGACTGTAATTGATTTGTTCCTTCAGAATCCTTAACCTATATACAAAAGAAATTGAAAATTATTTAATTATCTGAATATACTGGTATCTTACTTCGGGAACATCTGTATATGTATTAATATTAGCATAGCATTTATATGCAAAGAAAGCACAGTAGATACTAATTTGCACTGCTCTTGGTATAATATGGTATAAATGAAAATAACGCAACCTATGTGGAAATTGTGGTACATAAGCTATGTTATATAAACCCATTGCATATAAATAATATAGTGTAAGTCTTTCTACTTCACCAGTTTTAATGATCATGTATAATTGAGGAAGTATAGTTACACTTTCCAAATAAAGACTGAATACCCAGAAAACCTAAAATATATAAAATTTAAAATTAATGTGAATACTATAAAACTTGTAACCTCTTGTGGTGTGGGGTATCCATTAAAATATACAGCTAAAATTGTTGCTGGTATTATTAAAATATGTATACAGAATGTATCGTAGTTATGATTATGTGTAGTTTTAAATTTATCATAGATAAAATAACAAATTATATATGGTATGAAAATAGATATTAATTTTAATGTTCTATCCCAATAATCCAAATTCTCAGTAATTAAATCGAAACTTCTGGTTGTATAAACTACAGCAAATAGTAACTGTGACTTGCTTGAAATACCTGAAAATAAATATATATAAGTAGTTAACCAGAAGTAATTCTCAGTATTTTATGATAGTTTAAAGCAAATCATAAGTTATAGTTATTTTACATTGAATTTTATCATTGCACTCACCTTGTAAAGATCCAGTTTTATGAATCTTCCATAATAAAATTGTTAATGTGAACAAATGTAAAAAAGTACCTATTGCCACTATATATTCCATTTTTTGTGTTTGAATGAACAAAAATGTTTCTTATTTTGGATTAATTTTGTAGTAATTTTTATTAACTAAAGAAATTAAAGATTTGAGAGTTGTTAAATATGTATTTTACGCAGAGTTTAGGTTAAAACAGTTCCTTATTGATGAGATTTTTCAAGGTTAAAAACGCAAAAGGAATTCCCAATAATTTACGTAAGAGGTAAATCACAGAGAAGATAAAGCCTTTCATATTATTCTGTAATTATCTGATGACATTTTTTAGAAACTGTATTTCAATTCTACATGTTTAGACTTTTTTTATTTTTACTTAAAAAGTTAGTTGATTTTGTTGAAGATGTATTTCTAAAATATATATATTTATATTTCGTTACTTCATATTTTGAATTGATCGACTGATAAAATATAAAGCAGTATTAGTATCGTTTTTAATTCATTGTCAAAATATTGCGCCAAATTTTGCCACATCTTAGAGAACCGAAAAATTACGAAGACATGAAAATTGTTGCTATTAATTCGAAATTAGTAGAAATGTATATTCAAAACTAAACAGGATATATAAAATGTGTTTTTAAAGTAGTAAATTAAATAAAAAAAGAATTTATATTTATGAATATTATTAAAATAAGAAACCTGCACTAAGAGATTTCAGTAAAACTTTTTTTTCTATGTATAATTTGCAATTTTTATTCAAGTAATTTAGATTAAAACGTATATGCTATATTAAATTTAACTACAGATGAAGAATATCAAAAGGTGATTAGTTTCATTGACCATGACATTGCAGTGTAAATAATTTTTTTTAAATATAATCGTGCAGTTATTGTATTATATTTTATATTATAGGAATTAGATTAATTCAGATAAGTTCAAGTATATCATGTTTATGATTTTCATCTCCAGATTGTTTTCATTGGGGAACTATGTAAGAATGTGAACTTGTAGATATGTGAACGCCGATGGTGATACATGTAAGATAATTGGTTTTTAATTTTGTAAACGAATTAAAAAAAATTAAAACAAACTAAATAAGGCTAGAAATACCAATTTGTTATGCTGCAGTATTTCCTACAATTAATACACGGAGAATTGAACGGTAAATTAATAGTTTACTTCCATCCAGAGAACAATCTATTTCATAGTGGGTATCTCATTAACTAAGCTTCGATAACACGTTTGCGCCATCTATGAGTGTGGTAAGAAATACTAGCAATATTGCGGGAAATCTAAGTTATTATTAATTAAATATTTTGATAGAAAAAAGTTTTGATTGTGAAACCAGAAATGTTTCTTGTTCACGCAAACTGAAATTTTTCTTGTTCACGAAAACAGATATTTCTTGTTCACAATAAGTCCTAAAAATTTCTCTATATTTTACCGGAAATACATATATGTATATATATTTGGATTATCAGAATTTATATCATCATGTAAAGGTAGGGGCGAGAAACGATTGGTTATGTATTTTGTAAGGAGAAAGTATAAATCAGATTGTATTAAAATTTATGTCATAAATACAAAATAGTTGTCTACAAAAAAATATATGTTGCAGATTGTGTTATAAAGTTTACATTGAACAAACAGGGAGGTCATTCAAAACAATACGAATGAACACAAAAACTGTTTCACAAATTAAAAATCAGATTCATTTGCTACAATAATTAATTGTTTGATTCATAATTTTATACATTTAGGAAAATGATGATGAAATACGAATGTATTGGTAATTATCATAATTTTTGTAATCCTTTTTTTTTGTATAGATATAAGTCGTGCATGTTCCAGTCTAGAACGAAGAATTGCTCTTGCTGCAGAATTCAGTTTCCATACAGCATTAATAGTATTGTTACATTAAAATTGAAATTAATGAAAAAAGTTGAAATCTATTTAGTAGTTTTTCTAGAATTGTAAAACATTACTGCCGCTTTTTTATATATGTAACTGTGGAGCTTTTGTACTCTCCTCCTATCTCGACCTGACAATATACTATTCAATGTTTTAATATTATGAAATAATATTCTCACAAAATAATTGTTGGTATTAGCATTAGCTCTGGACCAGGCACCACAATTTGTAATAATTTGTGAACAACAGTACAAATACGCACGCAATATGACATGTATTATTCAAGAGTAACAAACTACTTACAATCGGTAAATACAAAATTTTTTAAAAAAAATGGGCGATTGCGACATCTACTCGCGTGGTAAGAATTAAACCATACGACTCGGTTTAGGGATAATTGAAAAACATTCTTTTTATAGATTGTTCTGTGCTTCCATCTGTATTTTATTTATTGTACTTTCTACGAATTGTCGTCTGCTAGAACGTGGAAAGTGTTCAAATAAATTATATAAGCACTGTTTATTGTTTTTGTAACGCATATGCGTCAAATTTAGGTGATCATAAATGGCGTACACGTCGTACAAAAGTGAAAATCGTTGATAACCACAACCTTAATCACTTGATATTATATACGTATTATTGAGTATATGAGTAATAACTCATTTGAACTATAAACATGAAAAAGTGTCATATGTACGAAGATAAAAATGCTCCAGTTTAGATTTTTATGCTAGTAAATACTAGGTATTCACAAATAATAAAGTACGAATTATGAATTAAATGTTAAAATTCCACGTCTCCCAAGTACTAATGAAACGTCAACCTACATACATGTTGGTTATTGAATGCCAAATATTGGGTTCGTTGGGCTATGTCGTTAATAAAAACATGCTTCATTGCTCGCAAGTTGTGCAATTTTTGTATTAACGATTGTCGAATTTAGACCTATTGTATTGATGACCTGAAATTTGTTTCATCTCTTTTGTGATGTTACGCTTATATTATGCATTAAATTTTTGTTAGCTTCAGCTTGTGAGATAACTATATATAACAGTAAGTAATATTTAAATAACCTCGACAAATTGTCTGAACGTTTATTGACTTCTATTAATATTTCCTATTTCACCATAGAATTTGTGTTGTTCACGTAGAAATGTAGAATAATTTTTTTGAAACGCTTCGTAGGCACAAAAATATAAAAAAGTGTCTGATTTAAAGCATTTTCTTGTTTAAGATTTTATATCTACATACATGTATTTTATGAACTTAAATAAGTTCATGTCGTCGCGGTCGGTTTTAAATGCGTACATAAAACAGTTCACTGTCTTAAAATTTATATCTAATCACTGTATGTGTTGTTGTCGATGTATGAAAATTTGTTTCATTTTTTGTATAGCTTGTCTTCGTCGAAAGCATTGTTATTGTTGTAAACACAAAACTAAAACCTGTTTCCATAATTAAATTTGAAAGATTTACGTTTATTTATATAACCATTAGATTGCATCATCTATATAAAAAAGCGAAATTGAGTTGTATGCCATGGGCGTGCAGCTCAATAGGTACATAAAATAGAATAAATAGTAATGTATAAAACATTGTGAAACACCATTTAATTGGTAAAGCAGTCGTATTTTATGAAAACGGCAGATAGAGGTTCGAGTCCTTCTCCAGCGCAGAAATTTTTAATTAATTTCTGTGTATTTAATTAACGATGGAGTAGCAGAAAAATAATATAATTTTCATTAAATTTCCCATCGTGAAACTAATTTATATATTTATATATAATTACGATATCATAACCGAACTGCGGGTTTTCAAATAAATATTAGATCTGTTCCATAATACGATTTATGGCGTGTTAAAGGACATAAAATAAGTTACACTGCCTTGGTGGCTTAATTGGTAAAGCAGTCGTCTAGAAAACGGCAGATAGAGGTTCGAGTCCTTCTCCAGCGCAGAAATTTTTAATTAATTTCTGTGTATTTAATTAACGATGGAGTAGCAGAAAATAATATAATTTTCATTAAATTTCCCATCGTGAAACTAATTTATATATTTATATATAATTACGATATCATAACCGAACTGCGGATTTTCAAATAAATATTAGATCTGTTCCATAATACGATTTATGGCGTGTTAAAGGACTCGAAGTTACAATGCCTGGTGGCTTAATTGGTAAAGCAGTCGTCTAGAAAACGGCAGATAGAGGTTCGAGTCCTTCTCCAGCGCAGAAATTTTTAATTAATTTCTGTGTATTTAATTAACGATGGAGTAGCAGAAAATAATATAATTTTCATTAAATTTCCCATCGTGAAACTTTTTAATTTTATGAATAGTTTGTAAATCTGTTTTATTTTAAATGTGTTTACGTTCAAGTCAAGTCTCTTGAGGGCGAGCCAAGAAGAGGAAGTGGTCTTGCAGATACTTTTTGTAGTTTTGATCATATGTCATGATATACCATTTTGCTAGAAAATAAAATTTTCTTCAAGTTATGAAATCAGAATCAAAGGCAACAAACTGTTTTCAAGAATTGCTTGGTACTTTTGAGCATTGATAGTTCTTTCAACGAAATGCAACCTTCCTAAACCATATGCAGACATATTGCGCAAAACTATTATACTTGCTGGAAACTTTTATAGAGTGTTCATCAAATGGTTCGAGTTTATTTCTGTTGAGTCTCCGTGATTCATCTCTAAATATTCTTTTTCATTCACTAAAAACTCTACAAGTGTCTGATTATTTTTGTGTCCAAAATTTTGCAATGTAATTTAACTTTTTGCTCTTTTTTATAATGTACTATAAAAAAGTTGTAAAAATAACATATCTTCTTGACTACAAAATATGAAACTGTTAATTCGTTTTATTTAAAGTTTAAAAATATATGAAAACTGTTTTGTGTCGGAACATGTATATGTTCTAAGTTTCAAACCTGTTGCTGTTCATTTTTAAAAATGATCGAGTATAGAAAAAGTTACATCTAACAATAACACTAGCCTTTACCATTGCATAATTTCGTTGCATTAGGTTTATGTAAATGAATTTTATGATATTTAAAATAACGAGGCAAATGTTATAATCATATGTTTCTGTTTGTATAATAAAAGCCTCAAAGAATTAAAAATATTTTTATTAACATAATTGGTTTTTAATAACAAATTATGATTTACTATAAGCAAAAAACATTATTTATATAGGAAAAAGTGAGTAACATTCATTACAGCCAAACATTTTTAATATTAATGCAATAAAAACCATTCTTCTTAAATTATTTTTTAATAATGACAAACTAAATAAAAAAACTTAAAAACAGTTTTATTCAATTATCTAGTATTATAACGTTGTGCTTTTAATTTTTTATAAGCTTCAATGACCTGTTCTTGTTGTTTATCCAATTGTCTTCTCAATGCATGTGGTAAATCTTTTCTTTTACCTTTTTTGTCTATCGTTTTACTTGTAACCTTTCTTAATTTATCTTCTTCCTTTATTGCAACAGGTTCTTTGATATCTCTATTTGATGTAAGTAGAGATTTTAAAAGTAAATTCCTCTTCCCTGGCTATGAAAATAACTATAATTAAATTTATTTTATTATACTTTACTTATTTTACTTACCCTAGGAGTTTCTTCTTTTATCATATTTTTTAGTAGAGGTAAAGTTGGTGGCTCATGTACAATTTCACCAAATTTTATATTATCTTCATAATCCTTAAATTCATCTACATTTAATTCTGATTTTTTGTCTTTCTTTATTTTTAACTTCATTTGTCTTTTTTGAGATTTTGTTAATCTTGTCTCAACTGAGTTCTTTTTAGATTTATTTTTCCCCTTTGTCTTTTTTTCCTTTTTAAGTTGCTTCATATATAACTCTAATTCATCTTTTTTTCTTTTTGCAACTTCAATCACCTGTAAAACTTATTTATAAATACATTACCTGACATTAATTCATCACTATCATATACATTACTTGACCAGTTTCTGGGTTCCGCTTTATATTAACTCCATATTTGTTTTCAAAAGCAGCTTCATTAATCACAGATTTGCAAATCTGAGTAACACGCCACATAAACTTCTTATCTGTTTCACCATTTTTCTGTTGAAAAAACGGTACTTGTTTTTCTGACGTATCATATTTCAAACCATGTGGATGGCTTGTAACAGGTCCTAACTTTCTTTTAGGTTTTCGTTTTCTTTTTACATTAATTACACCACTTTTTATTTTTTCTTTTAAGCTTATCAAATGTGACAAACTTTTGGGTATTTGTTGTTCATCAATATTAGTTGGAGGTGCATTAATTTTGTCTCGTAAACTAGAAAGTAGTATTGAATATCAAAAGAAATTTTGATGATAATTAATACCTCGATAAACGGATTTTTTTCTGTTTCTCTGGATCTCTTATACCTCTATGTTTGCGTCCTTTAATTTTTCTTCCCATCTTCTAAAATTTTTATTTTCTAATTATAATCTAGGAAAGCAAGATTTATGTGGAAATTATGATTACATGTTCACTAAAAGTAAGGTTATCGTAGTATTTGATAGTTCAAATTATAGGCAACTATCTTAATAGATATAAGGGTATTAAAGTTTGTAGCACCATCAAGTGAATATGATTCGTATTAATATCGGTTTAAAGGAATTCTTCAAAATTAATTAGGAGAGGATAATGTATTATACATACCGTGTTCCTATTTATAATTTATTACGGGAAAAACATTTCTGACAGTATAATTCGGTATAATTACTGCAATATATTACGAAGATAAGACTAAACAATATTGCCAAAACATATTCGCTTAGTTTATAACAATAAACTTTATATTCAATTTGCAAAAAGTAAATTACGTTAGATTTATATAATGAATATGGTTTAGTATTTTACCGACAACAGATAGAAAAGGTAATTTTGATGGAGCCTGTGGTCGATTAACTTAATCACTGAAGGTTGATATATAATCTCTTTTCACATTAATTTTCGTATTCTGTATTTCGACAACTAATTTGGTCATTATCAGCAGATAAAGTGTCGCACCTTGAAAACTACGACAAAATACCTGTACCATTAAAAGCCGACACGCAGCGTGTGTGGAATTTGTTTTCGTACAGGTATTTTGCCGTAGTTTTCCAGGTGCGACACTTTAATTATCTGTTGATGATGACAACTTAGTTGTCAAAATACGTATACAGAATACGAAAATTAATGTGGGAAGGGGTTGTATATCAAACTTAAGTGATTAAAAGAAACAGATAGAAAAACTTGAAACAAAATTACATTAATAAATTAATAGTTGGGTAGCATCATTCTTCTATAGTTCGATATATATATATATTCTAAAGAGGCTAATCTAAAATAAATATGTATTATATAAAACGAAATCATATAATTATATTGTAAATGAAAACTTTTATATTTAGATACATAATAAAAGTAAAAAATAGTCTACACGTCCAAAGAGTATATGAAAATAAGAATTGTAGGGTATTTTTCAAATTTGAAATTGGCGGGTAAATGAATAGTAACTTTAGATAGAATAGGTTGATATAAAGTAAGTATGTAAGAAGGTTGACGTTTGAAAAGATTCATGAAAGATACTAAATAAAATAATCTTAAAGGAACGCGGGTGTTTTAATTTTAATAAAGCCCCCGACAGAATAAGATTTATTTTGTAAATGCCCTTATTTTATTGTACTACATAAATTACACTATTATACAGACTTGTTCATTCTAGAATTAGATATGCGCTGTCCACAAGTGGAAAGAGTGCAGTTAGGTTAAAGCGCGCGAGAAAGGAGGATAGAATATCTCTCACTGGCAGTTTCGTTTTCTCCCACTTTTGTATTGCAAACAACTTCCCCTACTTTCTCGCGTTTATTTCAAGAATATTTTATTAGTTTCACGCCAAACGGCAAAACATTTCAAGAAAATAGCCATGTTGCATTTTATTAAAAGATTCAAATAAAATGCATCAAATAATTTATACAATTCAAAAATGTAGGTACGTATTGTCAATGCACGCGAGAAAGTAGGGGAAGTTGTTTGCAATACAAAAGTGGGAGAAAACGAAACTGCCTGTGAGAGATATTCTATCCTCCTTTCTCGCGCGCTTTAACCTAACTGCACTCTTTCCACTTGTGGACAGCGCATATCTAATTCTAGAATGAACAAGTCTGTATATAGCTTTAAATCATATACACATTGTTGACTATCAAATATGAATTAAAAAAATATATTAATATTAATGCTAGCATCAAATTTAAATGTAATAATACATTTGCTTATTTAAAAAATATTTTATTTCTTAAAATAAAAACAGTCACTTTGTTGTAATTTAACGAGTAATATTCTTTAAAATTTTAGGATTTTTCAATTTACCTAATATAATCTATTTGCATCCAATGTGTATTTCATAGTAATTGAACGAAAACTAAATAGTAAATTCGCATATATATTCACACGCAATATTTTATATAATCTGTTTTGAAATAGTTTTAAAATCTATTAAAAGTATTAATTTCGATAATATAACTTCTATTTTTGTTTCTTTTTAACAAATTCAAAAACAAAATTATTGCAACTCACTTTATTTATACATATCTTTATAAATATAGTATATATATATATATATATATATATAAATCTGGTTTATGTTAGATATATAAATGTTGAATTTTAAATGGAATTTCATTACAAAATTTAAATAAGTTGTAATAACTTCTTGTATATCAATTACATATGTTTCATTTAAATTGAAAATTAAATAAGTATCTAAAAAATAATTATATTATTTCTATGATTTACTGTCTTCTAATTTGTTAATATATGCAGGTACATATAATATATACAGATAAAGTTATTTACTAAAATTTGTTCTAGTGTTATGAAAGATATCTTAATTTTTTTAAATAAACTATGTTTATTTTTCAAATTTACTTCAATTTAATATAATGTTTGCGCTAATATATGCATTATTTATCTCATCAAGCAAAAATATTATTCAAAGGATATATTTACTTCTTTTGTGTTGTGAAATTATGAGTTAGAATATCAATGTTGAATTTTAAGAGCTTGGCCAGGTGAGGCTTTTTAATTTGTTTTGTTGATAATTGTATGTGACATTCTAATATTCAACATTCTGCTCGAATTGTATATTAGCATATTACATACTCAATGCTAATAGATTCTTCTACTTCAAGTTCTATAATACAGATAAATATGTTAAATTATGTAATAAGGTTGCTTTTTAAATACTTATTTAACTGGTAAATTCAAAGTTGGAGTTTTACTCTTTGATATTTCAAAATGCGATTTGGAAACTCTATAGTTGCAGTATATATACATGGACTCTATAGCCTAATATTGATTGGTTAGTATGAATCTAAATTTAAAAAATACAAGATTTCTTTTATGGATGAGGAAAACGACGAAACTTCTTCACTTTATTTGTACTAGAAAGATCCATGTCATTTTTATTGAAAATGTTTTCCAATAATCTAATTACACACTATGTGCATTAAAAATATATTCTTCCGATTGTTAGGGAGAAATAATTGTATATTATCCAATTAAACCAATCTTAACGATAAATATTTACAACATAAAACAAACAAATTCTAATAACAGTAGGACTAAACTAAATAAAGAATATACAAGAATGTTAATCTGAATGATAAAGTAAGGAGTAAATAATAAACACGGAGCGAATATCGAAAACAAAACTATATATAAAACAAAATAGTGAGTTCAGACTTGGTTCAAGGCCACGCCGATCGATCGATAATATAGACTGATTTTTTAACTGCAATTTGCAGTATTTATGTAGCGGCACCTAGAATTAAGTAGCACATGATGCAATCTACCAAATTTTCTCCAATTTTCTGGTATTTAAATAATATACCGTGATGATCACTGATTTGAATGTGTAAAATGTTTATAAAATACGAGTCAATTGTTAAACAAATTAACACAATGTTATTTTCTGAGCCACCTAGTTGACAATTTTTTAATTATAATAAATACCTAACTTTATTTAAATATACTTTAAAAGATGACATTCCCAATTTAATAGCATGTATTTTAAAAGTCACTAATTATTAAATATTTTCCATTTTGTTTGTCTATAGCAAGAATATTTTAAATTAAATAACAACTTAATTTACTCTTTATTATCATATTTCTCTAGTACAGATTAATAATGACAGAATACATTTTTAATATTTTTTGTTTGTGCAATTATGTTAGTTACTAGTTTGTCGGTCAGATGGTATTCATCATATGTAAAAATAGAGTACAGTAAATAGATTGATATTTATGCTTGCTCAATAAATCCAAACAATTAATTTTGAGTAAAATATATAATTGTATTTTACTCAAAATAAAAATAAAAACTTCTATTCAATACTATTAAGTATTTGGAATTAGAAATATTAAAAAAATAGTTTATTTTAACGTCGAATTACATTGTGCCCTTGACATTCAAATTTTTGGAAACAATATAAGTTTAAGTCAAAGTCTACTCATTTATATTACAAGGATATGTATAAAATACTTTTGCCAAAATGAAATTGTTCACTAAAAGTGAGTACTTGTTTATTTTTCTTCTTATTTAATTTTAATTAATTTACACAAGTAGGTAAAATACATCCTAGAATGGCTTATAACCTATTTTCTCGACATTATTGTAGCAATACAATTGAAGGAATAAAAGAAAACAAATCAGAAAATATTACTTGTACAAGTTCGAATGTTATCAAAGTACCTGAAGCTCCAACTACATGTTGTATGACGGGATGTCCTAATTGTGTATGGTTGGATTATGCAGAGAAGTTGACTGAATTTTTTAAGGATGGTGGGGAGAAGGCATGGGAAGAAATTAATTTACATGTTAATGATACAAATGTTAAAGCATATCTTATGCATGAGATTCGAATGAGAAACAAATGCAAGTGATTTTTCCTTTGTGATATGTATAGTAGGTACATGTAAATATTTATTTATTATATTTATTAAATTTTAATATTCTTAGATTATTTATTAATATTTTATTTTAAGACACACATATGAAAATAGTTTTAATTGAAATTATAAGATTTTTGTGCCATCACTTGGGGAACATATGTAGAAGATTGGTTGACCATTGTAATTATTTGTTATATTACGTATAACTTTATCGACAGATTGACTTTGTACCTGTAAAAGACATTTTTTATGTAATAAGAAAGAATAATTTTCAAAATTACTAATAATTGAAAAAATACAAAGCATTTCCATGTATTTTCAGTGTGTTAGTAATAATTTATTAATGAAACACAAAACTTACTATTAAGTTAAATATATACACTTACTAATGTAACAGTGCATCCACCAAAACCACCACCAGTAATTCGGCTACCCAGAACGCCAGGTACTTGAAGGGCTAATTCTACTAAAGAATCAATTTCTGGGCATGAAACTTCATAATCATTTTTAAGAGAAACATGACTGTCTACCATGAGTTCGCCGAATTTACTGAAATTCTTTTGTTTAAGAGCTTCTGCTGCTGTTGCGGTTCTATCAATTTCACTAATAACATGTCGAGCTCGCTTTATCACTACTTCATCGGCATTAATCGATTTCAGATCTAGATGCGTTATGAATCAAATTTAATTGAAGTCATAGTCATAAATTAATACAATTTTGTAGAAATAAAAATCAGTCAAATTATAAAACTTCAGCAAACTATTTTAATATTTGCAACATTTATTAATTTGTATTTGTACGACTTTAAACAATAGCGTGACTGATTCTTTTTTTACATATGTTTAGTCTATTAAAGAAGACACATACATTCAATATCCTTGTATGTTGCATCCCTGAGACTAGGTTTGTTTAATAATGAAGCTGCTGTTTGACATTGTTTACGCCTTGTTGGATACTCACTGCCAGTTAGTTCATGTTTAACATTAGAATTTGTTATTAAAACAACTACATCTGAATTGGCAAATGGTATTAAAGTTGATGTACATGTTCTGGAAATTAATGTTATATTCAATGTGGAAATCATGTAATGAAAAATGTTATTTCAAAATTGAAAAATATCATTCCCATAAATTTTGATTTCAGATAGTATGTTAAATAGTCGCTTTCACAAAGGTTCACGATTATAAAAAATCTTTAGTTCTTTTTATTAATAAAAAAATATAAATACAAATTATTTTTTTATTTTAAGATATGAACTTTTTCCTTATGTATTTTAGATGTATTGTTAACTAGTAGACTATTTTTCATACCATATAATTTGCATACTTTTCTAATTCTTTTTTGGCATCTTCGAATTACCTAATCTATACATGGTAAATTTAAAATAAGAGGGCAAAATGTATTTTAACGGTGACCTGTTTGGTAGGCAATTTGTTTTCAAATGTCGGTTGTGGTCTTACATAATTAATGGTGCCTGAATGAGGAATAATTAATTTCGTGATGGATATTAATAAATTTATACATTAGTATTCTACTTTGCAGTATACTGGCAGTTATATTTAGTGGTTATAGGAGGGCGATTCTAGAAATAAAGAACATTTTGATCAGACGAGCCGCACAGTTCTCCCACCATTACCGTCGCTGCATTACTGACTTTACCATTCCTTCCGCTAATAGCGAATCGCTACGGTCGTGTACTATTTATTGTGCGACTTTAAAAAATGTGACAAAATTAAAGATTTCGCCAAATGTGAGGCTCGTAGTGTAATACGCTTTTTGAACACGAAAATGATCCACTCTCTAAAAATTTTCAGCCAGATAACTGCGCTAGTCAAGGTAATATGATAAATGAAGCTTCAATTCGGAAATGGTGCATCGTGTTTAATGGCGGACGATTCTTCATATGAAGAACGCTCACGATGACCTAAGGATAGACGTTTCACTATAAATGGACTGGGTTCGTTCTTTCCTGAAATTTCAGGAATAGTCCTTTTTGAAATTGCTAATGGTGATTTGGACTACAGAAAAGTGTGGGCCGTGTTAGTTCCTCAAGTTTTGACAAATGAACACAAATAAAAAAAAATGGAAATTGCACTTTTTTTAGTCGGTACGACAAGGACGGAGAGGATTTTTTGAACCATATTATTATTGATGATGAAGCTTGGATTTCGCATAAAACCTCAGAAACAAAGCGCTAGTCAATGGAATTGCATGATTCTTGATCCTTATAAAAAAAAAGCCAAAGCCAAGTCATCGACTATATGCCAAGAGGGGAGAGCATAAATGCAGCGGCCTGCTGTCAAATTTTTCACCGATTACGCCACGTCATTCAAAACAAACGGCGTGGATTGTTGTCCAATAGCGTTGAGCTTCTTTACAATAACGCACGTCCGCATACTGTTGCCTTGACGAACTTGCTTCAGCAGTTTAAGGAGGATTTTTTTGAACATCCTGCCTAATAGTCTGCATTTGGCTCTGAGTGATTACCATCTTTTTTATAAATTGAAGGATTTTTTGGGGGAGGGAAACCATTGTGGAAGTGATAACGAACTGAAAGAGGGTGTTATTGACTGTCTTTTACAATTTGGCTCGGCAACTGAGTATGCAGAAGGCATAAGCCGACGAAATGCTACGACAAGTGTTTAAATTTGAACGGCGATTAAGTAGAAAAATAGGTAAGGTATCAAATGTGTTGTAATAAAAATGTCTAAAGAAATAAACATTCTTTACTTTTAGAATCATCCTGGTACATAATATAAGCATTGTATTCAAATGCAAACTACATATTACAGCCGAAAGCAACATATGAATTTTAAAATCATCAACTTATTTACTACTTACTTTTACTCTTTCGTTTTTAGACATTTTGAAGCATATTATTAGATATTGAAAATTCTAAATTCCTTATTCCCCATTATCTCATTCGCATTCGCTGTACATTTAGTGCAGTAAAACTCATATGTGAAGACTCATTTTCAATTAAGTACTTTAGGAATTATGCTCAAAATTTTGTCTGATTATAGAACGGAAAAATGGGCAATGAAGAGCTATTTTATCTCTTAAAAACTATTTAAATTAAAAAGTTGAAGAATTTAAGAAGCACACTTTAAATTATTAGTTATAAGTAAATAATCTACCTGCAGTCTATAAGAAGAGCATGATCTTTTTTGCCCATTACAGATACGAATTGATCCATTATTCCACAGGGCATTCCTGCATAATCGTGTTCGGCTTTTTGGCAAGCTAATGCTTTATCTGTTGGCCTAAATTGTTATGCAAAAAAGAAATTAATTATAAAAAATTACTCGTATACTTTAAATAACTTATACGAACAGTACTGAATTCGGGCCAGTAATGGCATCTAAGAAGGTATATGTGCTGACCTCTAGTGCCGCACTACTGGACAAACCACCACCAGTGGGGACACTAGAAACAATCACCGCCTGGAAGGCTGGCGTATTACCAATATAGTTAGCTAATACACCTATAAAGACAAAGCAGGAAATTTAAAGTACAGGGAAACCTATTCCCTCTAAGTATATACCAAGTACATATTTGGCCCATTTCGGTTGGACTTCATTTATTATACGTTTTTTCAGAACATCAATTTGTACTGTATGTGGATGGTCGACATCTGTATTTGTGGTAATTACTGTGGCGATATTTCCTGGTACTTTATTACCGACTAAGACGGTAATCATGGACAAAGCCTACAAAAAAATAATATTTAATTTACTAAAACTGATGAATATTAAAAGTAGAAATATATAAATTGTTATTTATGGATAGTTGTGTATTTCAATTTTATTTAAAACCCACTAGTAATTTAAATTTATTTGAAAGCTTCATAAACTCTTCAGTGTAAATTATCTCATTCGCATTAAAAGTTTAGTGTGCCTAATTAATAGCGTGGTCTGTAAATATAAATATCAATTTACTTTGGTATTGTTTAAGAAAAAACATTTGAAAAAGCTATATATATAAGAATAATCAATTCACAGATTTTCAGATATATCGGTGTCATTGCATTCAAGCTGATTGAAGAAATTGAAGCAAAGAAAATAGGTTTACAAGTTATTAAATTAAAGCAAAATCCATAGCAGTATTAAGGTTTACAAACAGTTATGCCCAACAAGGTAACTATTAATTTCAAGACGTTGAGGAATTCTCATATTTAGGCTCACAGAATAATTAATGGTTTTTCCAATAAAGTATTAGATAAAAAGAAAAGAAACAAAATCCTATGCATATGTACGATCAATCAGATTAGCAATCTTTAAAATAATTAGATAGATATTTAGGACGATTTATGAGACATAAGTATAAGAAGATAGGGAAGCACATATTGGCATAGAGTAGAAATGAAGGGAATTTCTAAAAAGGTTAGGACCCATAGTGGATTATAATGTCATTTTTAGAATAAAAGTCGTAGTTCATTTATAACATAGCGGTGCTACTTCCACAATTGTTTTCATTCCTATTCAATTTAGACTACATGCTGATGTCATATGATTTGCTATTACTACATTCCAATTTACATCTTGTTTTTATAAACAACTTGTATATCCACCTAATCATAAAAGGGGAGAAATAGATGTTTATTGTGTAAGAGTTTACATTATACAAAAGGCACTACGAAGTTTTTCAATGGGCGCTACCGATTGTTTCACATTGTGACAAGTTTATTGCCTACACTCATATATTCTAACCAATGCTTCGGTCTCTCTCTGTGTGTTGCTTCCAAATTGTGAGAGTGTAAATGGTTCACTATGTCATATTGGTCAAAACAGAATACCGTGCAATTGTACGCCAATACTTTGTAAATTGTCGTAAGATCGAAGAATGTTCAGGCATTCATATACAGGTAATTCGTGAACATTTTCGAATGTCTATTTTTTATGGGTATTTTATGTCTTAACCGATGAATAGATAACACGACGCTTTTCATAGTCTCGCGAGATGATCTTATTATATTAACTTGACACTTGACAAGTGATAAAATTTGATTTTCTATTATGACGATAAAATCTTGGCCCGTTAAGAAGGGACATTCACCACAAAGTAGTACACCGAGGAGTATGTGCTCAAAGTTGAGCAGACACTTCATAAGCAATCAAAAATATTTATTCTCACTCGAGACCGAATACTTGGCTTTTCCATCAGAGCAATGTTTCGGCTCATCACTACAACGTATGCACATAGTTTTTAGCAAGAACCGGGCTGAAGAAATCGTTTGTATAAAATGGAGTTTTCGCTGCCTTGAGATATTCACTAATCTTCCGTATGTAGCAACAGTGGGAGAAGAATTCATTTTTATGGATGATCATGCTTGCCCTCATCAAGCAAAAATTATAAACAACTGGATTAATGAAGTTGTAGAGAAAATGGAATGACCGGCCAATACCTTAGATGGTAATCCAGTAGAACAAGCTAGGATGTTGTGGGAAGACGCGTTGTACGAAATATGCCGTTAAGAACGCTTTAGTCATTCGGAATTGCTGATACCAACTGTTTTTCAACATTCATTATTAATTTATATCTTTTTGTAAGAAATATTTCAATAAAACTTGTATAAAATTTCTTATTTCTGTATTTTTCATACACTAAAAGTACAACGTTTTATGCTTTCCCAACTAGATCACATTACAACTTGTCTAAGCAAGTTAAATCACAATCATGTGTTCAGATACTTGTTTAAAAATATACTGTACCAAAAAATGTTTATCGACTTTTTAAAATTTTTGTGAAATATCTGTTAATTATTTTGGATAATATATTATAATGTAAGACGAGTCAAAGAATTTAACACCACGAGTTTATAATTTTTTATTCTAAAATTCGAAATGTGTAAATTATTCAGAAAGATATTGTTCACTATTTTTTTTAGATTATTAACCCAAAACTAGGCAACAAGGATGAAATGGAAGTTAACCTATTAATTAATAGTCATTCCTAGCTTTTCAATAGTGTTTATGAATATATATTTTAAATTTAGTATTTAGTGACTAATTTCCGAGGTTAGTTGAAAATTTCTCGAAATTGAATTAAAGAGTTAGATATAGTTGTGTTTTGTCTATTTTTGAATATGTTCTCTCCTACTTTTGGAATATTTAAATTAGCCTAAAAAGTATATTAATAAGAAAATGATATGATTTCTTGAGATCACTAAATTATTTAGTTAACTGCTTTCGCAGTTGCATTTATTGTGGACTTCTGATCTTTTTTTTAGTTGTAAAAGAAGTGAAAAATTTGACGATTTAAAAAGTATATAATTCTTTGTTAAATTTTCAAGAATATATGTATGTGTGACCCATGATAGTAACAATTTTATGTATCAATATGAGTAGTGAATATGTACGAAGTTCAATTTTTGCGTTGTTAATTAAATTTAGATTTCAGTGTGCGGGAATTTGGATGGTTGCGCATTTTTATTTAGAATTTAACTTCACAAAAATGATTAAATTGTATTAAAAAGATCTCCTACCGTTTGTATGTAGAATGCTTAGATGACCAAATGCATAATTTGAAAAAAAATTTAAAAATTGGCCTTCTCGTCGCAAGCTGCAAGTCCAATCAAGAATATTTGAGCGATTTTGACATATATTATGCACTAAACGGGCTAAAGTTTAATACAATTATCACATCGTTACCGAACAAACTTCGCTGATAATTCAGTAGTAGAATATAAACAAATTATGCCAAAATATTATCGGCAACTGACTCTTTTTAAATAAAAGTCCGTATTCATATTTCTTATCTAAATTTTGTTTACAGGACTTTTCTATTTCAGTTTAGGGAAAATGAAATATTGTAGTTTTTCAATTTCAATTTTATTTCTTTTTTTTTAAATTTGCAGTAGTTATTTTATCTTTTAAACCTTCAAATCATCACATCAATTATAAACGTTTCCCATCATGATTATTAATCCACCGATAAAAGTAATATTTTTTCTGAAGATCAAGTACATGTTTCCTGAATCATACAGCTGCATAACAAAAATAAAATTATCTCTGATAAACATAAAAAGTAATTAATAGATAAGTGTTATTAGACTGTTATTATCAAATAATTAGACAGACTGCAGCTTATTTAAAATGATCAAACAACTAGTGAATGCCTTTAGAAACCTTTTATAATTCATGAATCAAATACTACTCTCATTACGTGTAACCTAATTTTTTTTATTAAATACCAACATTAATAGGTACTTAGTTATAATATTACAACAACCTTTCTTTTTTTTACCTCGCTTATTTATTCTCTAATAATTTAACAACTCTACACTATATATATATTTATTTTATAAAACTGGATAAAAACATTTGTTTCTGAAATAGAAATGAAAGACTACGTGTTAAGCGAAAAATTAATATTATGTTTCACACCATATTCGTTAAAAAATAAGGTAACAATAATGTCCGTGATATAATGTATGTATTCTAGTAGATAAAATTTGTTGTGTTCTTTAGAAATAAAATGAAATATACAATAGGCCTATAGTAGATCTTGGTAAGAAATAAATGTCTTTAAAAAATTGACTTTTATTTCAAAAAGTCTAACTGGCGCAGTCAGTAGAATTTTCGAAAATACTTATGTATTAGTGAATATAAAAGGTCGTGTGTGTTTACACTTTGTTTCGTGAACCCAAAATACTGAAAATCATCGCAATTTTCAAGAAATTTATTCGGATACAGTGCAGTGAGTGAAGAACCAAGAGATCCAGGACGATATAATCGAGGATTCTAACAAGGAAATCTAGGACAAATATTGTCGCCGATTTCCAACCGAACGGCGGAAATAATTGCTGAAGTTCGACCCCTAGGTTAAGAAGACACCAGGAACAAACCAAATGAAACGAATCTTGATTTTATTAAGTCTATATTATATATTATTGTTCATTAGTATTAGTTTATGGCGGTTGACGATTCTTCTTTCGAATCAATTATTGAACAACTTACAAATATTGCAATAGACGATGGCACACCCAAATATTTCTATGCAAGATCATTGAGAAACTATCCCTCAGGTTGATGGCTCTCTTCTGTATACTTCTACTTTCATTAATAGTTGTAAAACTTTTATATAAGCGGTGTGCAAACCAAATGATATCGCACATAACAGATTTTTACTTCGAGCTATACTGAACAACTGGCAAAACCGCGCAGATTGTATCGATCCGCAATATTACAAGTTAGGATGATTTAAAAAAATTATAAACGGCTACATTTAGTTATAGGTGAAACAAAAGTATCCTAATTATGGAATTGCAAAGATTTCAATAAATTTATGTACTTTATTAACAGCTAGAATTAACGTTGCGGAACAAAATGATGCATTAAAAGAAAATAAAACAAAATTATACCGCCATTTAGCGTTATATATATTTATTAACGTATTAAAAGAACCAATACGTTTAATTATGCAATGTAGGGCGTTTAAAATGTTAGAAGAAGCACTCATTTACGCACAATACAATTCCTAATAGTAAATGTCCATGAAACAGAACTTGATGGATTATTAAATTAAACAAGAAATCCAAGAAATTTTAGGGGAACTAGATGATGCGAATGATCTTCTACATAAGTACATTCGAATATAAAAGGTCCCTGCGCACCATTCAAGAGTATTCCAATACAAGAAGAAGCTATTAACAATAAACAATATCAAACATACGTAAAACGAGTGTACCTAGATTCGCAACCGGTAAAATTCACAATTGAAGAAGAAAGACAATATACTATCTCCAAGTAACCAAAATAAATAATTCGAAATTAATATAAAATTTTATGACAAAATACTTGCAACCTAATCGTAAGTATTACATAGTATTTGACACAGAAGACATGCATAAACAGTTCTGCATAGAATATATTACGATATTTGGGAAGCAGCAAGAACCCGAAATTATTCGATGTACAAAAGAATTACACTAGAAGATAAAGAAGAACAAAAAGAACTAATAAAGCACGATCACGAAGGTACAGGTAACAACACAGGTGTGAATAAAATTATTTCATTTCTACAAAGGCATTATTGTCAATTTCCTGTAGTGATAATCAGTATGTAAAACAAATTAAAAATACAAATATTGTTTATATTCTGTCAAAATGTGTTGTAATAGTTAATAGTATAATCATGACAGATCTACTACTGTGGGCAAAAAATAGTAAGACTTTTTAATTTAAATTTCGCGTGAAAACCCATTCGCCGAAATATTTTTTTTCTAGGTTGGTATGGCTGTCGGTGACATCTGTGCCAAATGTTATATCAAAATAATAATTAGTGTTTAGTATACGCTTGTCTTTCCGAAGTACAAAAAGTGCATTCGGCGATTTTTACAATGAGTGAAATTATTCAACAAAGAAGTTTCATTAAATTTTGTGTACGGAATCAAATTTCTGGTGCCGAAACGTTCAGAATGTTGCAAAAGGCCTTCGGTGATAATTGTCTGTCGCGAGCAAGTGTTTTTGATTGGTACGAATTATTCAAAGAGGGTCGAGAACGCGTTGATGACGAACCACGTCCAGGACAGTCATCAACATCAACTGATGATCAACACGTCAATAGAATCAAGGAATTGGTGCTTGAGAATCGACGATTAACAGTCAGAGACCTTACTGGCATCGTTGGAATATCGGAAGGATCAGTGAAAACCATTTTGAAAGATCATTTGGGCCTAAGAAAAGTGAAAGTACGATTTGTTCCAAAATCACTCAATTTTTTCGAAAAACAGCGTCGCGTAGACGTCTGTGAAACAATGCTTTCCGACTATCAAGACAAAATGAAAGGCATCATAACTGGAGACGAGACTTGAATCTACGCTTATGACCCGGAAACAGACGATCAATCGGCCGAATATCGTATCAAAGGTGAGTCGAAGCCCAAAAAACCACGTCAAAGCAAGTCAAAAATCAAGGTTATGTTGACAGTTTTCTTCGATTATCGAGATGTGGTGCACTCCGAATTCCTTCCGACTGGCCAAACTGTCAACAAAGAATACTATTTGAGTGTTATGCGTCGTTTGCGCAATGCTATTCGTAGAAAGACGCCAGAATTATGGGCCGACAACTCTTGGTTTTTGCACCACGATAATGCACCGTCGTATACTGCATTAATTCTTCGTGAGTTTTTCGCCAAATTTTCAACCAATATCGTGCTGCAACCACCATATTCGCCTGATTTAGCTCCGTGTGACTTCTGGCTATTCAGCAAACTCAAACGATGGCTCCGGGGAAACCGTTTTGAGTCAATTGAAGACATTAAACGTGAATCGCTACGCGCATTGAAGGCTATTCCTGAAACAACTGTTTCCAGAATTGGAAGAAACGTTGGCACAAGTGTATTGGGGCCAGAGAGGACTACTTTGAGGGGGACGAAATATATTTGGAATACAATATTGAATTAAAAAGTATCACTGAGACTGCATCAAATACCTTAGATATAAAATTCATAAAGTTAGGAGAAACTACAGATTTAATCAATTAATTTGATAAATTAGAAAGAAATATTAAAAATGTAAGTAAAATTTGTAACCAATAAACCCAGTTTTTTGACTATAATTTTGTATTGTATACTTGTAATTATTTGTGTATATGTAATCACAAAATTTATGAAAAACAAGAAATTTGTTCATGTAAAATGTTTTAAAGCTAAATCGGAAATTAAATTCTAATGTTGAAATTTTAGTTTATTGTATGACTTTACTAGAAAAGTTTTATTCAAATATTAATTATATGCATCCTTACAGTGTAACTATTACATTATTATTAAGTATTAATTATGAACAAAGAGTGCAATACTGCAAGTGGTTCAATGAAAATCTGAATAGCGATGACATTTTAAACGTGATAAATGTTGGTTGAAACTTGATGTCATATATGGTCAAAACTTCAGAACCTGGGCAACTGAAAATCACATAATTTCATAGAATGGCTAAATATATTTATGGTGACATTTTTAGTATTGAATGGTACTGTGTATATTTAGAAACTGAGTGAGACTAGTGAAAGAAGGCAATATGTAAGATAAAAGATCTGGAAACCCAACGTGAATACAACACACTATAAAGCTCGGTAGTAACCCTGTACAGGTCTAAGGTTGCATAACAACTGCAGGTTTAGGCTCATTAATGAAAATTTACAGCCAAATGTTATTTAAAAAGGAGATTATACACAAAGAATTTGTTTCAAGTGATGCAACGGTTAATGAGAGTTACCTTGGTGTATCGAAGCATTTGGTAGGATGTATTCGTCGTGGTCTGAATATCGAGAAGTAGACAGTTGCAGAGTATTACGTAATAATATAACAATCGCCAATTGCAATGTAATGTAATCTTTTCATCGTTCATCAAATATCATTGATTTACTTTAATTGAAAATCAAGTTTTGTTTACTTCTACATTCCGATTGTTTTCTATTCCTTAAGTTATATTTAGCATTCAACAATCAATGACGGGCGATCTCGACACTATTGCAATTAGCGACATAAAAAACCATTTGATCCAATTTTTTATGATATAAAATGCATTTCTGTTGAAGAATATTTCGAATAAATAAAATTATTTTTGTTAAAATTTCATAGCAAATTTTGTTTTCTTGAAGCAATGCCGATTATTTTTAAGACGGAGGCAGGTGGGGTAGATTACTGCCCAGAGAGAAACTAAAGATACTGCTTATTATACGTGGGGGTGTCTTAAGTTTTGCATAGTGGGACATAGAGGGCACCACTAATCAAATGTCAGTACTAAAAATTAACCTCCATCTTTAGTGAACCTAAATCCAAAGTTTTAATGCGATACGTGTAGTGTTGTAGCTACAACGAATTGTCAAAGTTGATAATTAGTTGAAAATTGAACAAAGAACATTTTCGCGGAATAATTGTTTATAATTTTCGAAGACAATTATCTCAACAAGAATGCTTCGTTGTTGGTTTCTGATTTTGGCAATGAAGCACAACATCAGTCAACAATTTCTCGTTGATATGGAGAACTCAAACGTGGACGGATTAGTCTTAGCGGCGATTCAAGAGCAGGTTCACCAAAAACGGTAGTCACTCAGGAAAACGTCGATGCTGTGCGCAAGATTATCAACGAAGATCGACATGATATTTCGCCAGATTGAAGCATTATTGCAAAATTTTGCATAAAGAATTATGTGTAAAATATTAGTTTCCCGTTGGATACCACATATGTTGACCAAAGAACAGAAGGCAGCTAGGGTGAATTGGTGTCAAAAACCTCTACATCGCTTCAACGCCAGAAACTCTACAAACGTGTACAATATTGTCTGTCGTAATGAAACTTGGATTTACTCATATGAGTCAGAAATAAACGCCAGTCATCTGTTTGGGTACTTCAAGGTGAAGAAAGATGGTCGCGACATTTGTCTCGAAAGCAGGTCATGTAGTAACAATTCCTCTACAATATCAAAGAACTATTACTGCCAATTGCTATACAATCATTTGTTTGCCGCAAGTTATCGCTGGGCTTTAAAAAGTCAACCCTGAACGACGAATCATCCTCCACAAAGACAATGCAAGTTCACACACAGCACGCAAGACAATTGAATTTTTAACGCAAGAAAACGTCGAATTATTTGACCATCCTCCATACAATCCGGACCTAAATCCCAACGATTTCTTTACCTTTTCGAAAATCAGAAACGGACTTTGACCACGCAAAGATTCCAGTCGTCAGAAGGAGGAGTTGATGCCTTTAAAAGCGCAATTTTGCCTCTATCAACAAACACGTGGAACAACTGCTTCCAGAGTTGGTTCGAGCGCATGCAAAAGTGCATTAATCTTCGTGGAGAATACTTCGAAAAACAATGTCTTTAAAAGCTATCTACTATCTACTTCCACGTTGCCCACTTAGTAATTACTGGAGATGGTAGATCAGGGAATTTTTCTTTATACAAGGATACTAATGTTTTCAATTTTTTTTTGAAAAACTAATTAAGTTGTACAGATTGCGAATAAATTCACATACACCTGTATACCATGGACAACCCGATCAATATCAAGCATGGATGAAAATTGTTTTGCATTTATCCATCTTAAGCAAATATGCAGCTACACCACTAACAAGTAGGCGGACATAATCTGAATTACTTTAGTAGTATTAAAATAAAATATGTCATTCAAGTTTTCGGTAACCACTTATAATGATAATTAGTTCTGCATTTAAGTATTTTATTTTTTGTTACGCTTAAATATGGTTTATTTGCTCATGATCATATAAAATTTCTGCAACTACATTGACAATATTGCGACTCGTTGCACTTATCTAGATGTACTGAGTTTTCTGGAATGTATCGTTCAGCATTTCTTTCTTATAATCCTTTTAACACTAGATTATTTACTGTAGTAAGTGAAGTATTAAAATTACATATGCTCTCCTATCTTGACATAGTCAAGTATATGACTATTAAAAATAATTGTCACAAAAATAGAAATACGCCTCCTTACTATTTGAAAATTAAAAAATATTCATATGCTAGGTACTACTTCAAGGCTCTTGGAGTTAGAACTTGTTGCTATTCCGGTCAAAGGAAGGAGATAATTCTCAGAAAAATAAATACAAGGAAAAAATTCTGGCTGAAGTATAAACTTGAAGTAAGAGAACGAAAATAAAATTAAAACGAAGTCTCAAAGCAAAATTATTTTTGAAAGCATTGTATAAAACTTACGGTCTATAAATAGAAATAACGGAAAAAAGAAATGACTATGAATGATTCTTAAATAAAAGATAAATAGTCCACTTAGTAATATCTAATCATTTGTTCACTAATATTCAAACTAAAAGCAAAACTGCACATGGATTTTTCGGAAACGAAAATATGTATTCCTTACACATTCAGTACAGCTCGAGGGGGTAGCGAGTGGACGTGGTTTATTTACAAAGTCGTGTTTACGGTATATATATTTCATATTTTAATTATTGAAATATGAATAAAACAAATTAATACAGCTGTTTGGACATACATATGTACATATTTTCGCTTTTTTCAAGATATTTCAAATCAGCCTGCATATACGAGAAGATGCCGTATATTGTTGAGAAATGTCAGAGGCTTATTAATTAATCAATAAAATAATTATTAAATTAATTATATTAAAGAATTCAAAAATCACTATATAATTAGCAACGTGCTTAGGACCAGATCCCAGTTTACCCTTTCTTACTGTACTTAATACTCGATGCTTTTGTGTCTAGATAACCTTTTTCTGAGACGTATATTTACGGCACATTTTCACTTGTTGAATATTTGAAAAAAAAGTTATTAAAAAGTGTACAAGGACTACGAAATCTGGATCTGAACAAGGTATCAGTTGCGTGTCGCTTTTTTCATTCATTAACACAAAAATAATTAAATTGTGGTTGAGTCGCGAATAACCTGGAGATTTTCAAATGATGAGAAAACATAGTACACGTCCAAGCTATGTTATTTAAAGAATGTTTTTAGGCATTACTTTTGTTTTTGAAAATAGTCTTGTCATTTCTCACAAGATCAGATATAGGGAAACGTTAGATAACATGAATGCAAAATTTTTAGTATTGACTGTAAAAATATAGACTATATCAATACATGCACACATGTACATACATTGTATACATATATCAACTAACTTAAAAATCTATTAGCATTGTCGTTGTATAACTGCTATTTATTTTTTAACGATCATTTAATTTGCAAATATTCTATATTTACATTAGTTTATGTGTGCAAATATTTTATCATTTAAACACAATCTTAACCTATGTAATAAAAGACATCAATTATATTGTAAAGCCTTCTCATGCAAATTATATAATCCATTGATAATAGTGTTTTTTTCTAAAAATTAAATACACGTTTCCTGAAACATTATCTCCATAACAAAAATAAATCTATCGCTGATAAACATGTTATAGTCTTATTATCAAATATTTAGATATAGTGGGAAAAAAACAATTATATAATTTTGCATTATTCAGTTATTTCTATAATTTTGTTAACATTATTATTAAATAAAAACATAGTATTGTATACTAAGGTTAACAACAAAACAAAACAAATAAGTTTAAATATTAAAAATCATGATTTCCGAGATTTATATAAATTTATTATAGTGTATTTCATATTCTGTTTATTTAAGAGACAAGATTTTTGAAATGGAATATATTTGAACGTAGAGAATTACATCATGCGTTAATCATATCAAATTTGCCATAAAGTTACTTTAATGTTCTAAAAATAACATTCCTAAAATATACATTCATACATAATACATACCATGGGTAAAACAAATCCGTCATTGTAATCGGTGTGTTCCCCAATTAGATTGACTCTTCCCGGGGCAAATACCGCCATCTCTGCCTCATTTTTAAATTCGTTTCGATAAATATCTTTTGCTCTTTTTACAATTTCTTCAACACTCGGAATGTTCACAGCCATGATTCTTTGGTAAATGTCTTTCGAAGACTTTTTATAAACGATGTTCAGTACTAAGTAGATAAATTAGAAATGATTTTTGAATGTCCAAGTAGTATGTGTTGCGGCGGTTTGTGATTTTTCGACGTAAGCATACGTATGTGGCAACCGGCAACAACGTCCTCAATCAAATGTATCCACATGACACTTAAATATGTATAATAACACAAATGATAAGAATTAGATAACAGTTTCAACAATAGATTAATAGAAAACATTTATGTAAATACAGATACTCGATTATGTCGGTTAGTGATCCATTAATAAAAGATATAAAAGGTAATATTTTTTTATGTCTACTTGAGTAATCACTTCAATTAGAATACGGTAGCTAGCACACTAGACTCAAACGATTACATTTTTGTACATTTTAAACTAAAATTGCTTAATTTCAAATGCCTATAAATTGATCATTTATATATCTATACTTTTGAGAATAATGTTTGAGGTTAGGTTTGTATTGTTTACAAACAATTTTTTTCTCTATTATTATGCAATTTTAGGATGTATTTTGGCATTTCTAGAAGAAATAAAGATAAATAATTTTATAAACGATTCCAATTCGATTTTATTATTGTTTTGCCAAAGTTTGGAGAAGATCTTCAACTTGGGTCTTCTACCTGGTCATAACACATTTGGACTTTTTAAATATGTAGAACCATGGGTATGGCTGGAGAAAATAACGCACGATAAAAATATAAACATATCGTACAGTTATGTGCATTGTGTAGACAATGTGAAATTGTGCAGAAATGTAATATCAAATATAGGAAAGTTACGATTATTAATACGTCTATGTTTGATTCATAAATGTATACATATCCCATTAGAATATTTGGTAATCTTAGAGCATTTTATATTTTTTATGCCTAAATAATTATATTACAGAAAAATCAAAAAAGATTGAATTCTGTTTATAGAGAAAATTCTATTATTGGAGATGAAATTTTGTGCGAAATATTATTATCTGTGTTAAGACAATGTAGCAAAATTAATTTTAAATTAAACTCTAATAACACATCATTTCTTGATTATTCATGGTTAATGCCAGAAGTAATAAAATTAGAATATGTACCATGTGATACATTAGGAATGACAGTAAGGTATGCTTTGTCTTTATTAAAGTGTATATATTGAAAATCATATTACATTTTTTTTTTAGTTTTGCTGGTGAAAAAGCAATTATAATGAGTATCCAATCCAATAGTGTAGCATCTGAAAATGTATGTTATATTGTTTTATAATTTTTTCAGCTATTAACTTTATTGAATTCAGGGTAAAATAGAAATTGGTGATATATTAGATACATTAAATGGTGTCCAAATATGCTCAGCAACGAAAGGTCGTTTAAGATGTATATTTAAAAGTAATAAAGGCCGTCCTATAGTTTTGACCATCGTTAAAGCTGTTTATAGTGATACAAAACAAATAAATTTACCTATAGTCAATTTATTAAAACATGTTCGAATTGATCCAGCAGTTTTGAAGTCTAGAATTGAAGGTTATAATGAGGAAACTGTGGAAGAACATCTTTCAAGTAAAAATAATGCTAGGTATGTGTCTCGAATTCTTATTTTAATATTTACAATTTCCTTTTGTATTATGTTGTAGTTTATCGAAATCTATTTGCTAATGTTTGGATTCTCTTCTAATAGTCATTACAAATCATATAACATTTTTCTTGGCCACATTTGAGACTGACAATGTTACACATTCATAATGAAATAATTGAATTAATTTGAATCGTTCTTGAATTCGTATGGTTCTGCTCTTCCTAGTATAATATTAAACTTTTGTTTGTTGTAGAAGAATCATAATATTCGTAACAAGTTCTATAGGTTTATCTCAATATGCTTTTGTGATTTAAACGGATCCGTGGTCGAAAAATGAAATTTTCATTAGAGAGGCAATTATTAGTTAATAATTGATAATCTTTAACGTTCGAGTAGATTTTAGGAGTAAAAGATTTCTCACTTATTCTTGTTAACATTCATATTGACAGTTTGTAACTTCGTATTAAAACAGCTTCTAGTATGTTTCACAGTAAAATTAAAAGTATCTCTTTTGGAAAGCTTGGTGAACATTCTTTCTTACAAATTTCTAGGCTAAATTTAAATCACTAATATACATTGTTTGTACAGTTGAGTATATTTTAATCTTTTTCTTTGAGACAAAGGCTTTAACACTGGTAGATTGTCTCTATTTTCTTTATTTTGTCATTTTCGAGTTTTTCGCACCTTTTGTAAATGTAAGTTTTCGGGCATATAAAAATTGGTGGGATCCCGATTAGAAAATAAATTTTAAGAAATTACTTTCAGTATTGTACTAATATATATCAGGTTGTAACATATATTCTGTCCGATTCTCGCAGCAACTCGCATATATACGCATTACGACGAAACGTTGCGAAATCTCTGCAATATGAGTCATATTGGTTTATTCGCAATAAGTTAGTCAGTACTTCTGCAACTTTTGAAGAGTGTACATATTGTTCTCAATTTCTTTTTCGTCCATTAAAGATGGAAGTGACAAAAGAATATATTCGACATGTTATGCTTTACGAATATAACGCGAGTGAGTCGGCTAGAAACATTCAAGGTGTCTATGGCAATGATGTTGTTAGTGAACGGATGTGTCGGATATCGTTTGAAAAGTTTCGAAACGGTGACTTAAGTTTGAAGGATGACGAACGTACCGGGCGGCCTTCTGGATTTGATAGGGAGGTCCTTCGAACTCGGGTTGAAAATAATCCATTTACAACAGTGCGAGAACTTGCACAAGAATTTGACGTAAGTCATATGACTATACATCGTCATTTGCAATCATTGGGAAAAATGGTAAAGTTAGGAAAATGGGTACCGCATGAACTATCGCCAGCACAACTCCAACATCGTATTGATGTGTGCATTTCAATGCACTCTCGTTGCTCCGTTTTTAAATCAAATTGTTACCGGAGATGAAAAGTGGGTGCAATACAAAAATATTAAGCGTCATCATCAATGGCTTAGTCCTGGTGAGAAGGCAAACGCCTAAAGCTGGACTGCATCCAATGAAAACATTGCTCTGTGTTTGGTGGGATATTAAAGGTGTAATTCATTTTGAGATGCTGGGAATGAACGAAACCATCACTGCCGCACTTTACTGTCAGCAACTCGACCGTTTAATGGAAGCCCTGCGAAAAAAACGCCCAGCACTTATCGACGCGGTGTTCTGTTCCATCAAGATAATGCCCGCCCACATACGGCTCGCATCACTTCTCAGAAATTGGAAGAACTTGGCTGGGAAAAAATTTCACATCCACCGTACTCCCCAGACCTTGCTCCTACGGATTACCACTTATTTCGAAGCTTACAAAACCACCTTGATGGAAAAAGCTTCAATTCCCAAGAAGATGTTCAAACCGCAGTAACTTTATTTTTTGATTCAAAATCCGAAGAATTTTTCCGTAGAGGAATTCATATGTTACCTGAAAGATGGCTAGCGGTAATAAATAATGAGGGAAAATACATTGACGATTGATAAATAAAAACTTTGTACAAAAATTTAATAAACAAGTTTTACAAATTTTCGGACAGGGTTTATGTTACAACCTGATATTATACGATATGAAAACTGAAATGCCAAGAAGAGGTGTGAATTTTATAACCAAACTTGGTAGAAACACAACTATTGAAAAGTAATGATTGATTATAATCCTGATGCAATGGATCAACTCGTCATGGTATATTTGACACTTCTTGCAGACATTAACGTCAGACATTCTTCTAGCAAGTTTCGATTCCATTTTCACAGTTTTCTCTTCTGATATTTTTGTTTAACGTGTTTTTAAGGCAATGAAGGGCCTATAAGACTCGTCGAACCATTTATCGTCGAATCAGCGACTTCGGCTTGCTATTCTATCGACCACATCTTGTGTTACCACTTATAGCTCAACACCGACAGCAACTTTGGAGTGGTGTGGCTTGCTAATGCAATGGTGAATCTTGATTTTGTGTAAGGATGCATGATAACCGCGTGATGGTCAGACGAAGACATAGGAAACGTCGCGATATTCAATCTTCTGTTTAAAAGCGTGTGCACCGAGAGATGAATGTTATGTATGTGGCTCTATAGCATATTTGAGTAGGTCTCAGTTGGTGTTCATCCGAGACACCATGAAAACTCAGCGTTATGTTGATGAGGTGGTGGAACCCTGTATTCTTCCATATCTTCAGCAACTTAAAGATCCACTTTTCCAGCAGGATAATGCCCATCTCCACGTAGTGAAAATTTCGTTCGAAGTGAAAGTCGGTTCGAAGAGGCTCATGTCAATATCTTGATATGGTCACTGAGGTCTCCCAAGCCCTCGCCTATCGAACACGTGTGAGATATTATGGAAAGAACATTCATGAACTTAGCAAACCCCCTGCAAACACTATATGCTCTCCAGCATGCATTTCAGTTGCTTGGGACACCATACCTCACTTTCCAGTATCAAAAGTCGTCACTCTATTCACTTTTCACCTGGTGTTAGCAACGAGGAATTTATCGACTACAAACTTTAGTTATATTTAAATGGTTTTGCAATAGGATAGAAGGGTATCTTCTTGCAAAAACATTTACATATAACTAAAGTATTATTTTTTTTTGAATTATTTGTATTAACAACTTTGTTTTTTAGCGGAACTGGTCTAAAAGTTACGTACATGGGTTGGGTACATATCGGTAATAAAGGAGACGTCAAACAGATTGATAAAGCGGTTTCTAATTTCTTAGCGCCCACCATCAGTTTAACATGCGATAACGGTGCGAAGTATGGGAAAGTAAAAAAAATAATATCATTTGAATTAGGTGAATTAGGTGTCAGATGCGTTGATCCTGTTTCTTCAGAGGTAAAATTCAATGTTTTCTGTAATAAAAGTTCATGAACATTTAGTGTCAAATTGTCCTCATACGTAAACCCGTAGATCGTAGTGTGTATTTGTAATATAATAGGAAGTTTACTGAAAAATTAATGTTTATATCCCTCTAGTCATGATATAAACATTACCATCTAAGGTGGACTGGTATGTTACCATATCTTTTCATAGCAGATGTTTTTAAGGATAATTTGATCCTTCTTAGAAGGTAGTATTGACATTTAGCATTGTAAGTAATTTAACCTGTAGGTTTTTTTTGATTAACTTTGATACTGAACATACATGAATTATCAGTGATTATAGAAGCTTAAGATTACACTTGTGATTTTCCAATTTTTGTTTGAGAATGCAATTTAAAATTTGGATGTATTTTAACGTATACTGGTCAAAACAATTATTTCTAGAGAAGAATGTATCTCGACATTTACACAAAAAATGAGTAGAAAGTTGACAATCTTCTTCATTTAGAATATTTTGGATTTGCTAAATAGGTCGAATGAGGTAAACCTGGAACAATAATTTATTCAATTCTTATCGAGTAATACGAAGATGCATCACCGTTTAAAAGCTATTCATGGCTTTCTTATGGTACTGGCTGGTTTTATTCTACTTACAAAAACAGCATATGTTCTGCAGGTACTGGAGCTTATCGTAGGGCAATGGGGGATACATGATCTCTTTGATTTTTAAGAAATCATGGTTATCTTTCTGTTAATGGAAATGGTTCGGTGTTTTGTGGACAATTGCAGTGCCACTTTCGCTTTTAAGTTGACTTTAATGTGTTTTAGCGTTAAATTTTATTAATCGATAATAGGATATAAAAAATGAACTTCGTTCTTATAAAGCTTTAATTTTTATTGATCTGGATTCACACAGTTCTTTGTTTAGGACGTTTGTTTGAGGTTCTGATTTGCCTGTTACTAGGCTAGTCTTACTCCTATTAATTAATATTTTTTGAGATACTTTGTGATTGATTATGCAGCCCCATAGAAAACTATTCAGTCTATTCTCTAATAGAATTTAACAGTCCTTGACCAATATTAATGCCATCTGCAAATATAGTGTGTTTGTATTTTCTTTACTTTATTGTGCTTTCGCAGTAATACAGAGACGCAGCCTTCCTACGTTATACAGGACTTGATTAAGACAGACGATGTATGTTGTACAGCTTCTATATGGCAGATCTCACTATATCATTCAGAGTTTCTCCGCCTCACAAACTGAACTCTTTCTGTTACCTTCTCTGCTTGTGATTAGTCACTGAACACAATCAATTATTGAATGTATATACAATCAATAATTATTGAATCTATATGTCCCTATTTTATCTTACTTTTTCCAGAATTCCACTGCGTAGCTTTCGTGAAGTTTTACCCATCGAAAACGAGTTTTGTCCATTTCAGCCGTCAGCCTTGGTTTTTTAACTGAATTTTTACATTTTAGTGTCTCGTATAAGTGCTCGCGAATTGTTTGCATCGATAAATCGTGTCCTTCTTCAGGGAAAATTCTTTTGATATTTCTTTTCAATTGTTTATGGATTTTCCACTATTTTTGTCGATCAAGTTGAGTCGTAGTTATTTTTTTCGGCCACAAAGAGAGTGTCCGGTACAAGTGCATTTTCTTCGATTGAAGCAGCAATACGTTGGACTGTTTGCTTAGAAACTTCTTCTCTTTGTTAAATTTGTATTTGAGAGTACACGAAAGTATTTTCGTGTTCGCAACAAAGTGAAAACACTATTTGTTTTTCATTGGATATCTTGTTCGATCCATTACATTTAATTGTATCACAAATAAAAACAAATAAACTCACTAATTTGAAGCAAACAAAACTTGCACAGCGTCACATAGGAACATAAGTTGAAATACTCTCGAATGCTAGATATTGAATTATTACAATGACAATTCGTAATGCTTATAAAATAATCCGCCCACAATAGATAAGGGAATTATTGAAAGAATCAACAGAGCCATTATCGGTAATCCCATATCTATCAGAATATACTAAATAAACATTAAATAGTCTTATTTATCGGTTTGTTTCGGTTGCTTTTGAGTTACATTAGTTGAAATGAAAATTATAAATTTATCTTGGTGGCTTTAATATTCTGGCCAGGGACTGTAAAATTCGTTAGGTATCCGTTGAATCCTGTATTTTCAAAAAAAGTCAATGATTGAAGTCATTACTTTGTGTTATTAGTAATAGTAAGAACACAGGACAACCTATAAATATTTTTTAAAAACATTTTTCAAAGTTCAACCTGTTTCTTATGTATTTTGGTGTGCTAAATCCAAATTTTCAATCAGTTTTTTTCTACCACATACCAATTTTGCGCAATCTTGATCTTTTGTTGGGTATGATAGTATTAAAATATATAGTTAAGATTTAAAGGTACGTAATTTATTATCAGAGTATTACATTGGTAGTGTAAGTTTGAATATGAACAGTTTTTTACTTATTAATCTAAAGTTTTGTATTTTCTCAACCTCTTCACGGTAAAAGTTCCAGTGTAGCTTTTCCTTTTATATGATGCTTCTGGAGTTGCTCGTAGAAGGGTCCAACAGTAATCTCCCATCATATCGACATTCCAACGACCTTGATGCCGTTTCTCCATCTTCTTTATATCTTGGCGGAAACGCTCCCCTTGTTTCTCACTTACAGCTCTAAGATTGTCAGGGAAAAAATTTAAATGTGAGTGTAAAAAAATGCACCTTCACACTCATGTTACATTCAAGTTCTCGAAATGTCTTTAACATGTTTTGAACCATATTTTCGTAATTAGGGTCTTTCTGTTTGCTTAAAAACTTCAAAATAACTTGTTTAAATGCACCCCATGCTGCTTTTTCTAAAATTACCCTATTAAGCAGAATAACTCATGACTTCCAGATTAGAAAGTATATGCCTTCGTGATTTTCTTTGTATTAGTCATGCTGATACTCAAAAGTGCACTTTCAGCATTTACTACTAATTAGGTGTAGAGACCAAGCTATTATAATACGCTTACAATGCATAAATAACGTAAACTAAACACGCGAGGAAATTTTAAAGTTCATCTTCGAATTCAGCACGTCAAAAAACGTAAAGGGGAGCCAAATTTATAAAAAAGTTTTTTCATAGTTGACCTGTGTAACCCATGTCTTTATATCTCTCAACAAATTAACGCTAATTATAGGGGTATTGGTAGGCCATGAGTTAGTTACTACTACGCCCTCACTTATGGTGCGATAATATAATAATCCAGTAACTTACTGCTTTGTTATCAGCCAGCCGATAACTCAGTGATAGTAGAAGTAGTATTACTTTTATTATTTACTTAACGTCTGTTTTAATTTGGTTTAGAGATACACACTTTTAACATATAGTCCCGTTATTACTTTTTGATATGAGAATTTTGTTTAAAATTACCTTTGGTAGAAAATCTCATTTAGTTTAAAATTCAACTTTTGCTCATTATTTTTTAAATTAATATTTTTAATTTCAATTTCAGATTACTCTAAAACATTCTTATATGGAAATATCTGCATGTGGAAGTGTTTCTTCATTACCAAATTATTTCGCTTATATAGCCGGGTATGAAATGTATTTTGTTGTAGTTTATTTTAATTTTACAGAAAAAAATACTGTTTTTTAGTGATCAATACTGCAATTTAGCTAAGAACTTCACTTGTTATATATTCTATACGAAAAATTCAGATGCAGCCTATACTATTTTACAAAGTATTGGCCAGGGATTTCATAGAACTCATTTTGCTGTCTAGATTTTTAAACTACAATGTAACAAGGACCTGTGATTTATTTATTTTATTTATTTTTATTTATATTTTCTGAAATAAAACATATATTTTTTGTTGTTCATTGTCTTGATATGTTGAATGCATGGATGTGAAATAAAAAAAAAAAACATTAGAAATAGTTAATTGTTGTTTATTTTTTTAATTATCTGGAAAGAATTTTATAATTTTTAATATCTGCTGTATATTGCACATGATATCATATACATAACCTAATTACTTTAAGTGATCACTTGACACATTAAAGTGTCGCCAATTTACGAATATTCAATCTGGAGATTTTTCTAGAATAGAGGCAGATCAAATTCCTCACGGTGTATATAAAAAACTAGAATTTATATCTTTTACGATTTCTTTCTCTCAAGTACAATAATGTAATAAATTGTATATGTCTGGGTATCGACCGTTTTTGAAACTTTTTTTTTCGTTATAGTTTGTTGTTGTATTTTGTATAACTTACATATTTCTTTAAAAGAAAAATTCAACAGGTGTGGAAGAGTAACTAAATTAACTTTTCTTAAAAAAAACTGGGAGCCTAAGAAAATATGTCTGATGTGATTTCGAAAAGAAAATTACAGCAAAGATTTTAATTTGAGAATACATTTTGTTTGACATTTCATTTTTTTTCGTAAATATGTTAATAAATATCGGGTGTATGTTAATGTCCGAACCTCATGTATTTTTCTACAGTTGGACACCATAGTTTATATCTACGATTCCGCTAACTTAACCTTAAATTGTCACTTTGACAAGTAATGTAATTTCGTACATATTGTTGTTATAATGTTTCAAAAACTACATTACAGATTAAAGTAATGTACATTTCACAATTTTTTTTCAATAAATGTTGAAATATGTTAATAAATATAAATCACTTTATAATAATATAAATCACTTTATAATAATTTAGATTCCGCGATTGTATATATTCTCATTCTTTTGAATTAAACATGTGGAATTGTTTGGATTAACTTAACTTTTGGGATGTTTCTTCAACTGATTACCCAACCCTATACTATACAGCTTTGCATTCCTCGATAGGAATTCTTAGGTAATACTGGAAGTTGGAGGCATATTTGTGTTTAGATTATTTCGATGCTTAGTTCTTCCAAAAATTGTAACAAAACTATTCCATAAATAGGAAGCTTTTACTCTTCATTTCTTGTTGAATTTTATATAATGGGAAATTATAATAAAGAAGTATATTGGTGTTGACCAAAAAGTTCTAATTTTAACGTTTCTGTTTTGGACATGGAATAGAGAAGGGTTGCTGAATAATAAACTGCGTTATTGTATAAAATAATATCTCTGTAATATGTTTTCTGAGAAAAATCAGCATTAGATAAAAGTATTTTGACACTATTGTATATAAAATTACTACAATTAAAAACGCTAATATAATTAACAATAAATAAATAAAACATCAACATAATTAACAAAGTGAGACGTCCAATATTTTAATCAAAACTTTTAAAATATAAGTGGAAATAAAAGAAAACAATTTTGAAATACTTGGAAATGATCAGATAGTACCAAATGAAGAAAATGAAAAGGTAATTTAGGCTGGCTGGTTGGAACCTTTCCAAAGCACGAGTTTTATTTTTAGAGAGCAGAAAGTTACGATTAAATTATTGACTTTACATATACAATCACGTATTAAGTTTTTCAATATTTAAGTATATTTTTTATTAATAGGCCCTTGTTCCTTCGAATCTTAATCATGCTAGGGTGACCATAGGAATATTTTTATAAAATCATTTAAGATGATTAAAAACGTCTCTATGACAAGTTAACATCCAAAATGCTGGTTCAACTTTAGTTGATTTCTAATCAAATCCCCTAAATGGTGCTAATGTATTTTGGTCAATATTCCATGCTCTGTATAACGTTCGCAAACTGCTCTAAATTCATTTCCCTTCACCTCTCATACACCTATCGCAAATTTTGAAGTTTATTATACTTGTGCAGATAGAGATGAACGAATTACTTAATACACATAATAAAATGTGTAAGATAGGCACAAACACTTGTCAGAATCACCATCTGGTAAATTAAATACTACATTCTATGTTGTTTAGTGTTTACGAGGGTGATTCCATATTTTGGCGATTCTCTTAATACACATGACAAAAAGTATATTAAATGGGTTAGAAGTAATTCTCTTTAACGTCAATAACGTCAAATAACGAAAATATCAACTTCACCGGTGAAGTTGATATTTTCATGTTTTAAATGTATTTGACGAGGTTCCTTTTAAGAAACGTTATTTCAAAAAGAATTTCTTCTTCAGTGGAAAATCTTTTACCCCATGGATATTTTTTAAATTAAAGAAAAGCTAAAGGTCACATAAAACCAAATCCAGTGAATATATTAATACTTTAATACTTTATACTTAGAAAATCAAGTGTTAATTTTGGTACGTTATCGTGATGAAGTATTAAGTCGTGTATTTGTAGTTTGAAAACCATTTAGTCAGACGTTGAAAATTTACTGTCTTCTGTTCTTTAAGCTTAATAGCCTTGATTAAATCGGCACCTTAAAAAATGCTGCGTACATAACTTCTTTTGTCTCTTGACAATCGTTGTGACTGGATCATTTTTATGTAGCTGGACTTGTCTTTCTTGACTAATTGAAATATCATAAAATAGTACAAATGTTTAGTTGCTATTATTTTAGAAATAATTCGGGATCTTTTTCATTGAGGAACTTTAAAGTTTCACCAGAAATTTGAACGCTTTTACTGTCTTGATGGTCATTCAGTGAATGAGGCACCTAAAGACTAATTCATATGAAGTTCACTATGTAAAATTCTACAAACTGGGCTAATCCATTTTCCGGAGTCGCTTTTACTTCAGCATGCGAGGAGATCATTATTTATCATACGTTGTACAACCAATATGTATTTAGGAGTGATTGCAGTTTTTGGTCTAGCTTTGTGAGTAAGGGGGCACACACGTCGTTCTCTATGGTCGTTCACCTTCAGCTCCTGGGTCAGTTGAATTTTGTACGGGTGCGGGCCCAAGTCACGACGCAAAATTCGCAAAGTTGTGGTCTGCGAAAGGCCGAGTTCTTGTGAGAGACGCGAAATCGACTGCCTCGGATTCTCCTGCACACTCTCATGGACAGTGGCGGTGTTTTCGGCAGATCTTGCGCTTCGTCATCGTACGGATGATGGTTCATTGTTTACTAAACCAGTGGACTCATATTTATCCACCACACTGCGAATAGTCCTCTCGGTAGGACGATTATGGTGACCGTAAAATGGGCAAAGCAGAACACCCACTTTGACAAAACAATTTTATCAGTTGCATGTGTTGTTGAACGCTGTTTCTATACATGGTGATTTGGCAAAGCAGACTGAATAAATGACAGTCAATTCGACAGATGTAGCTATAATAATATGCCCGCAATCAACTGTCAAAGTTCGGAAGTCCCTATTGGAAGACCCGTTATATTGTAAGCGATCAGATTATTAGTTTTCTTTAAAACCAACTTTACAATCGAGTACATCATTGCACTATAATGAGAAAGATCCATAGTGATTGTTTAGGAAACCTGAATATTTATTTATCGTATATATTTTTGTAATCTCATAGTTTTGTCTTTCATCAAAATCTTTTAGCTTATATCAATCATCAATATTATCGTACAAATTTTACATTTTATAATATTAGTTTATTGGTATAAGCTGGTTGGGCACTCCCGAATTTCATATATCTATCAGTTTATGATGTACTTAAATTACTTTGTAAAATTTTCCAGTTCGCAATAAATCCCAAGCCGGTAGATCAAAGACGCACATTTTATTATTATATGCATTAGGACAATACACGTTATCAAACTTTATAATTTGGATATCTGTTTCCTTTTTTCGATCACATTCGATTATAATGTTTTGTACCCTGGTTTTCCGTTGTTAATTATCAAGGCCAAAGTATGTAACAAAATATAAAGATTTATTACCATTATTGTTTTCAAAGTGTCTGCTTATCTTCGAGATTGCCTTTTTACTACTCATTCAATACAGTTAGAACGGCGTCTATATTTTATTAGTGATAGTAGAATTTTATTGTATTTGTACATGTAAAACTTCTAAACATTTTTGGAATTCTACACACAGTCGTATTGCACACAGCGATTTAGTAATCATCGAGAGACTGATGGATAGATTCATTAACAAACAACGATTTTGTACATCGCGAAATTTAAATTTGTAAGAAAAGCTGACTTATTTTAGTGCATGTGTTTTCTCATATTATTATTGTCACTAATCAACAATACCCTGCAATTTACGATCCCAATTAGGTTGGTGAACGTTGACTTAGTGTCTTAAAGTATAATGTGCTAAGTTCTATTGCATAAAAAAGAAATAGAGTTTGTAAATTTTTTGTGCAACAAAATTTCAAACTTTTCATTGACATGAGGTTGGCTGTTATCAATTTCTCGTATATTTACCCGGTGTTTATTACTCCAGTGAACTTGAGAAGTAGCTATTGCTTTTAATAAATTTAATAGTCCGGTAGTATAAAACAATAATTTGGGTCAATATATTCCTATCGTATTATAGGGGGACGCGATTATTATGTTACACTATCAATTAATTTGTTAAATATATTTTGTCACTTGGTTTGTTGAGAATAAACTGTCTTCAGCAAAGTTTCTAATGCCTGAGAACTATTAAACTGTACATCATAAAAATTGTTCAGTTTTTAACTTAAATAATGTTTAATATCACTCACATAAGATAAACGTCTTTTAGATATAAAAATATATAATATATATAATAATACATATATATATACCGTGAATATATTTTATAATGCAACATGCACATACATACACTAGTTGCTAGAGTAACGTAATAATGAAATGACAGCAATGTATTTTAGCGTGTATTTTATTTTGCAACATAGGATGTCAAAATAAGTTACTCTATTTTTGAGGTATGTATAGTGTAGAAGAAAAACTGTTATTAGTAAAATACACGCTAAAATACATTGCTGTCATTTCATTATTACGTTATGTATGTATGTGCATGTTGCATTATAATAATATATTATATACGGTATATATATATATATATATATATATATATATATATATATATACCGTGAATATATGTATATATATATATATATATATATATATACCGTGAATATATTTTATAATGCAACATGTACATACATACATACATAACGTAATAATGAAATGACAGCAATGTATTTTAGCGTGTATTTTATTTTGCAACATAGGATGTGGAATACAGTAGTTGAACAAAATTTAAAAACTAATTTAACAAATTTTCAAAAATGTCACCATTGACGGCCAGACAGTATCCTAAGCGATTGTAGAATTCATTTATTGTATTTTGTATCTGCTCTGGAGTTATTTCTCTTGCAGCAACTCGTATTCTATTTTTTAATTGGTCAATATTGTTTAGATGTTCTCCATGAAAAAGTTTATTTCTGATACATGACCAAAGAAAGAAATCGTTTGGAGACAGGTCTGGTGACCTTGCGGACCATTCTACTTCTCCTCCACGGCCTATCCAACGGTTTGGAAATCTTTGGTTGAAAAATGTTCTAACCATATGAGAATTATGTGCCGGCGCGCCATCATGCTGGTACCAAATCTCACCATCAATATTTAAAGCGTGGAGGGCTGGCATAACTCTGTACTCAAGCAATTCTAAATATTTTTCTCCTGTAAGAGTACCCTCAATATAAAACGGTCCTACAATATGGTGTCCAATCAACCCAGTCCAAACATTGACTTTCTGTGGCCACTGAGTCCTTGTGATATGATATCTATGCAAATTTTGTCTACTCCAGTAGCGGCAGTTCTGTGAATTTACTTCACCATTTACATAAAATGTTGCTTCATCTGTAAAGCAAATTCTGCGTAGTAAAGTATCATCATTATGAAGCTTATCCAACATGATTTCACAAAAGTTACTTCTTCTTTCTGCATCATTCGCAATTAGTTCCTGATAGTTTTGAAAATGATACGACTTAAAATGTTCTCGTTTTAGTAGTTTATGCACGGAAGATTTGCTTACATTTGTAGTTTGTGCTAAAGCTCTTGTGGAGAGCATATTATTATTTTCGATTGTTTGTAGATTTTCATCTCTTTTGGCGTCAGTAATAACATATCTTGGCCTATTCTTTTTTTTATGATTAGGAACGATGCATCCATTATTTATATACTTCTGTACTAACCTACTTATTGTAGTTGGACTCGGTCTTGGACGGTCAGGATATGTAATTTGAAACAAATCTGCTACTCTCCTCAAACTCATATTCGAGTTATACCAGTTCACTAATAACAGTTTTTCTTCTACACTATACATACCTCAAAAATAGAGTAACTTATTTTGACATCCTATGTTGCAAAATAAAATACACGCTAAAATACATAGCTGTCATTTCATTATTGCGTTACTCTAGCAACTAGTGTATGTATGTGCATGTTGCATTATAAAATATATTCACGGTGTATATATATATATATATATATATATATATATATATATATATATATATATATATATATATATATTATATCTGGGCCTGGGAAAAAGTTCGTGGCGTTTTTCCCGATAGATGGCATTGGTTGCCGATAACTAAAGAACAACAAGTCACAGCGACACCACCGACGGCTCGTTTTTTAGATGACCTTCCGAACGTTAGTTTGAGCGTAGAAACATTGTAATCGGTGCAGTGGTTGGAAAGTTATTCGCACTTGAAAATGGAGAAGAATAATGAGAAATTTCGCTATATTCTGCAATATTATTATGATAAGGGGAAGAACGCTGCGCAGGCTTGTGATAAAATTTGTGCTGTGTACGGTGAAGGTACTTTATCGAAATCTGTTGCGCGGAAATGGTTCGCTCGCTTTCGTTCTGGAAATTTCAATGTGAAAGATGAGTCACGCTCCGGTCGTCCAATCACTGAAAAATCTGATGAAATTCTTGAAAAAGTCCAACAAGATAAGCATATCAGCAGTGTCGATATTGGCATGGAGCTAGGCATTGACCACAAAACTGTTTTGAACCATTTACACAAAGCTGGTTACAAAAAAAAGCTTGACGTATGGGTTCCTCATGAGTTGAGCGTGAAAAACATGATGGACCGAATTAACATCTGCGATGCGCTGCTGAAACGGAATGAAATCGAGCCGTTTCTGAAACGTTTAATAACCGGAGATGAAAAATGGATTACGTACGATAATCGGAAGCGTAAAAGATCGTGGATAAAGGATGGTGAGCCGTCACAAGCGTTCGCTAAGCCAACATTGACGCCAAAAAAAGTGATGCTGTGTGTATGGTGGGACTGGAGGGGAATCGTCCACTACGAGCTACTTCCAACTGGTCAGACGATTGATTCTCAACTCTACTGTGCACAACTAGAGAGATTACGCCAGGCGATTGAAAGAAAACGGCCCGAATTGATTAATAGGAAAGGTGTTGTCTTCCATCATGACAACGCCCGACCACACACTTCTTTGATGACCCGTCAAAAATTGAGAGAGTTTGGTTGGGAAGTTTTGATGCACCCACCTTACAGTCCGGATATAGCACCCTCTGACTATCATCTGTTTCGATCTCTGCAGAACTCTCTCAATGGAATTAAGTTGGTTTCAAAAGAAGCCTGTGAAAACTACTTGATTCAGTTTTTCGACCAGAAACCACAGAAGTTTTTCACCGATGGGATCATGGATCTACCAAAAAAATGGCGAAACATTGTCGATAATAATGGAGCATATTCGGTTTAAATGAATTCGTCCACGCGCCATGCGGGGACCAGTTGAATTTTACTGAAAAAACGCCACGAACTTTTTCCCAGACCCAATATATATAATTAGCTGCATCTGTCCAAATTTCTCGATGTTTTTATTATAATATATAGATAAAAACAAACTTAGAAAATATATTCACATTTATTTGTTTGTATTTATACACATATAGATACATAATAATACATATAATACAGACACAATATCTTGTACTACAATTAAGTAGTTTCTATTTTCTTTACAAATATCACACAGCACACACAATAATAAACACTTATAAGATGAAGTGTTTACTCATCGAAAAGTACGTATTAATGTTACTAATATAAGTAATCAACATAATCTTTAAGTACATTATCAATAAAAAAAGAAATATACAGATTTGAATTTTAAAAGTTGCAGGTATTGCAATTTTTGATATTTTACATTTAATAACACTGGAAATTTTATGTTAGATTTAACTCATATTGGAATGAATTCATGTTTTCGGAAAATATATTGAAACAAGTAATGAAAATTATTATTTTAGAATAGGCAGACTATCTACAGTAGGATTATTAAGTACACAATTGTAATTGAATTTGATGGAGCCTGTGGTTGATTGACTTGATCAATAAGGTTGATATATAACCCCTTTCCACAATTAACTATTTGTAAATTCTGTATACGCATTTCGACAACCAAGTTGTCATCATCAGCAGATAATTTCAAAGTGTCGCACCTGGTAAAACACGGCGAAAAAATAGTACGAAAAAACAAACTCCGTACGCGATCCGCACCGTTGAAAACCAAGATGTGCACTGTGTCTGTTTCACAAGATTTTTAAAAAATACTTTTACTTAAACTAACATGCACTACATTGAAAAAGGTTATTATGGTCAAGGAAGTGTCTATGTGAAGGGGTTATATATCAACCTTATTGATCAACACAATTGTAAGCTTAAAAAATATTGTGAAAAAAGTATTGAAAATAAGTTTACTCAAAAGTGTCTTACATTATGCTTTTGCTTTTGAAATGTGAATAAAAGTGATTCAGTGTTATGGGCGATTGTGGACCCAAAGAAATATCTCTATACGATGATAGGGAGAATCAATGAATTTCGCAAATTGATCGATCAAAAGATGTAATATTTAGAGCCCAGCCTCTTATTGTTTAAATTAAATTGTTTGTAAAATTATATTATGTTGACCGTAAAGTTAATACAAGTTTAACTGCTAATGGTATTAAGGTATAATGTTTCGGATACAATGTGTAGGTTGGCCAAAGTTGTCCAGGTGTTTGACAGTGATATATCAAGAGATATTTTGGTAGTAAAAATAATTAGGTAACATAAATTATTATAATTTAATAGACGATTTTAAAGCGGAAGTAAGTAACGTATTGTTTCACAGTATTATGTTATTTTATTTCCTCAAACATAAAGTGCAAGTGAGATTAAAAGACAAATAAGTATTGCGTATGGAGAAGCTACCGTAAGCAAGCGTGCATATCGAAAGTGGCTTACTAAATTTCTTTTGGGAGAGAGATATATGGAAGATACTACTTGCTGTGGTCAATCAATTTCTACAAATGTCGGCCAAATAGTGAATGTTGATTCGGAACCACAAATCGCAACTCGGGAAATTGCAGAAGAGTAAATATATTCCAATCGACAGTTTTAAAGCATTTACGTAGCTTGATAAAGCGAAAAAATCGAATGGATATTTGTTTGCTATTTACTACACAAACTACGAAAATGATCCATTTTTGAAGCGATTAGTGAGTGGTAACAAGAAATCGATCGTTTATAATAATGTGAAACGAATACTCAACTAAGGCTGGTGAACACGAAGTCTTTTTTCAGATAAGACTATGCTTTGCATTTGGTGGGTTTGGAAAGGAGTTTTTCATTATGGGCTATTAACGTACAATCAAAGAATATAATACTCAATAGAAAAGTTGAAAACATGTTTTTTTCAAAGCCGCTAAAAGTTATTGAAAGTTTGCATTATTGAACCTTTTTTCCTCGACATTGCGCCCGACTATCACTTATTTTAGTCTTTGCAGAAGTTCCTAAATGTTATTAATTTCGCTTCTTAGGTACTTCTGCAAAATAACTGGATACGTTTTTGTATGGAATAAGATTTCTATGGGGGAAGAGTCATAAAGTTATCTGGAAAGAGGTCATTAATCGAAATACTCAATACATAATAAATTAAAGTAACTATTTGTTAACGTTGAGCACCAAATGAAATTAATTGATTACTGAAAATCTCTCTCTATGAAGAAAGTAAAGCAAATCCTTATGTTCATCATCGATAGACATTTTATGAACTTGGATTTTTAATTATAATATTGTTCTTCTAATGATACTCATTTCAAACAGTTACTTTTCATAAAAAGACATAAACAATCGTAAGCGTCGATGCAATATATTATTTCAATTATTATTCGTTATTTTACTTCTCAATATTTTTAATATGCTGCAGAAACAAACATAAAATTAGTAAATTATATTGCTTCGCCATATGAAAGTATGTATTTGTAATGATGAATGTAAAAAAAACCTTAAGTAATGTTTATATGTTTACAAAGTAAAGAATTATTTTACAAACAGACTACATAATATAAGACAATTTTAACAAGGTATTACACAGTACCATACACGTTGACGTTATTGCGGCGATACCGAGAAGTTGTAGTAAAATCTAGTTCATTATTTGTCCTCGACTAAATATTCTCTGGAATTTACGTCGCTACTGTTGCTGCATAACTGACAAGTAGTTTGACTACTGCATTGACAACAACTCTGACAGCTGGAGACGCTACTGCACAAGCTGTTATTCCTAGATTCGCACATATCGATAAATTCTTCAGCTATTGCCCTGTCCAAGCCCGTATAAGTTTTCGTCACTTCTTCTGTGGTTACAGGCCTCTCTTTCGATTTAGATCTGGATCTCGACCGCGATCTCTGTCTCTTCTTATAAGCCGTGGGCGAAGGTTTGTCTTGAGGGCGGGCTTTGGTCGTTGATGAGTGTATCTTTAAGAAGGATAATACCAAAGAATTAGTTGAAATTTTAGATTTTATGCAGTAAACCAACTTACGTATTCCCTTATTAACCTTGGTTTTATTATTGGTGATGGAATAGGCCCTAGAGGCGCTGGTAATAGAGGATAACCAAGCAGACTCGATGGCGTAAGAACGGATGCTGGCGGAGGTGGTGGCAATGTGTAGATGGGTGCAACTGATAAACCACTGGATAACTGCAAAATTGTATTCAACGTATTAATTTCGAAAATAAATGCAATATATTTTTCTTAATTAATTGCTATTGGTCTGGAAAAATTAGTTGACTACGATCGCCAAAAGAGACAAAAATCGGTACTTATATTAAAGCCGGCTTTTTCCATATTTTTTCTTTGCAAATACAAATTATTAATGAATTTACATATTATCCATAACAAATTTGAAGACACATAGTTGCTATTTTCAGAAAATAGCTGTGTCTGTTGTCATAATATACCGAAGCTTAATAGTTTATGTAGTTTATCTTTTTATTAGTCGAAATAAATTTATAACCCTTCCTTTTTAAAATGCCTTAGCAAATCACTAAAATATTGACACATTAATCACATTAAATTCCAATTCAATATAAACAGTTTCTTGTCTTAATTCAATTTTATGTTCCTGTAAATGTAAAGTGTGAATTAAGTTCAAAATAAAACCCATTTGTATCAATAGCAAAATAAAGAAACAGTAAAAAAGATTACGAGGGTGTATTAATGTCTAGTCTTGGTCGGTTGTTTTCATAAACAAAATATTGTGCCACTGTGACAATGAGCACTAAGTAACTCATTAAAATTGTTATTATGAGATTTCACATCAAAAATTCAAAGCATAGTTGTCTAATATAATTAAAAAAAAAAGAATGTCCGACAGAAAATCAGAGTACTGAACAATCTTTAAGTATTTTTATTTGAAAGAAGAAATTAAAAGGTCCCTCCTATGCTATCATGAAAAATTAGATTGTGTGCTTCCACAGAGGTAAGTTTTCCATTAAAAAAAACATTGTTTTTGCTTCTGTTTCCAAAAGTATCGATGTGTTTCATGACATAATATTATCGGATCTTCGAATTGAACTAAAATGAATCTAAAGCGCTGAATATTTCTTATGAACGTGCTCCTCACGTCATGTTGGTCATAAAAATTCTATAAAATGATTCCTCAAATATTAGAAGCGACCAAAGGTTCGCTTAATATGTTCTCAGTTTGTAAAAGATACTTTCTTAAAGGGTGTCGATACAATGAATGACACTTGGGAATATTTGTACGAGTTAAAAACAAAGAAGCAATGGAAGAATTGACTCTCCAAGGCTTAAGAAATTATACGTATACTCAAATTCAGTTTTTTTTGTGATTGCCAGGAAGCAATTATAATTGATTTTATTGGTAAGGGTAAACCCATAACTAGGAAATGTCTGTTGATATTACTGGCTACTCAATAAGAAAAATTAAGGAAAAAAAAAGACTCATAAAATTGTTGAAAAATGTTTCGCTTTTGTAGAATAAATCGCACGTCGCTATGGAAAACATTAGTTTTCGGGTTCCAATTACTTGAACACCCTGATCTGTCTTTTTCTAATTATCATTTCTTCCCTTAACTGCAAAGAATCTGAAAGGCCGTACGTTTTCTTTTAATGAAGAGATGATATAAGTTGTAAAGACCTTGTTATATTTCGTATTAGTGCGTCTGTGCTTAAATTGGGTAAGAGATTTAATGAAGAGTGTGTGAAAATTTATGAAAGGTTTAGACAGGCTTCGACTTGAAAGAATAAAAGAAAATGAATGCCCGAATGATAGTTGAAACCATAAATACAGAACAATTTTGTGTACGTCATCGTTTCAGAGTAAAAGATAGCGGCTAATTATGCAAAATCTTGAGGCAGATCCAAATCTTTTTCAAAAAGTCATCATTTTCGACAAAGTCTAGTTCTTTCGATACCATAAATTTTCAGAGCCATAAATTCCGAATAATTTTGTGTCAGTATATTTTCGTTTAAGTAAAAAATTGCTAAGAAATTTTGTAAAATCTTGCAGTAAACCCAAATCTTTTTCAAAAAGTCATTACTCTTTCGATATGATTCTAGGATAAAGTGACAGTCCATATATTGGAAAACGTTATAACTACCGATCAAATAGAAATGCGTCAAAGTAAATCTAAATTTGAAGTCATGCTCACTGACATGGGGAAGAGAGATGGGGGAGTTAATTTTGTTGTATTGAAATGTACTGACTCTAATAGAAAACATTTTGAGAAAATGAAATAAAATATATAATAAATACGTAAACAAAAATTTTATTTGTATCTGGCTCAACTTTAAAATATCCTAGCAGTAAATGGTATATTAAATATTTTTTTTGTTATTTTTATTATGGTTTTTCCAAGTCCATATATATCTTTCTTCTACGACGCATCTGATAGATTCTAATATAAAACCAATTAAAATTATTTTTAACGAGTATAACAGTACAAGAAATACATTAGTACACCTGTTTTAATAAATACCTATCGAATAACATAGCAAGTACACAGAACCCATTAACTTCGACATTATAATCATTAAAGGAATACAATTTTTATTGCATTAAAGAGATGACATTATTTCTCTCGAACTTTAAACTTTGAATCGGTAAAATAAACTATTATTTACTGCATGCAATGTTTAAGACAAAGGTTATTCATGCGAGTAATGAATTTTTCTGATTCTTTGAAGTCCGCCTAACTACCATCATCAATTGACACATGTTCTTCAACACAAATGACTATAATCTGTTAGGTAGACAAAAGAAATACTGTAACTCGTGAATTTTTATGAATATGTAACATATTGGAGGTCATAATACTCAATCTTGTTGAAACGTTGGCGAAAGGTATGCGATACCTTTTAAAGAGAGTAATTGTTTTTGCATTTTATTCTGCAGTATGAAACAAATGTCACATAATAGCAAGAATGCAGTGAAGACATCGGCATTATATTAGATTCACTGACATATTTATACTTACAAAGAAAAATATTATACGTGTTGTAGTATTCAAATATAATTGATATATACGAGGGAGCGTTTTTATATTCGCGGAATGGGGGACAAGGGGTGGAAATAAAAAAACCAAATTATTTTTCTTTTTCAATATATTCACCTGCAAGACGGATACATTTTTCACACCTTTCAATTAATTTATTTATACCCTCATAAAAAAATGATTTCTCTTTATCTGAAAAATACGCCGAAACTGCCTCCTTGACTTCATCATCGGCAGTAAATTTTTTACCCCGCAGCTCTTTTTTCATTTTCGGAAACAGGTAATAATCACTCGGGGCCAGGTCTGGGCTGTAGGGTGGGTGATTCACAATTTCGAAGCCCACCTTATGCAGGGCAGCTAACGCAACGCGGCTCTTGTGGACGGGCGCGTTGTCGTGCAAAAGCAGAACACCTTTTGTCAATTTTCCCCGTCTTTTCTCTTTAATGGCTTCTTTTAGTCGTTCTAATATTGAAGCGTAATATTCTCCGGTTATAGAAACACCTTTATCTTTATAATCAATCAACAATATTCCTTCCGAGTCCCAAAATACCGTTGCCATGAGTTTCCCAGCTGATTGTGACACTTTAAATTTCTTGGGAGGTGCTGTGCCCTTTTTATGCCACTGCATGGAGTCTTGTTTGGACTCAGGTTCATAATGATGAACCCAAGTTTCGTCTCCAGTAACAATTCCACTCAATACACCATCCTTGTCTTCATTACAGAGGTCCAAAAATGCACGGGAACACTCTATGCGCTGTTGTTTTTGCGGCGGCGTGAGCATTCTCGGCACCCATCTTGCGCTGACCTTAGACATGCCGAGATGATCGTGTAGGATTTTAAAAATTGTTGTATCGGATACTCCAACCATTTCTGCGAGTTGTTTCTTCTTTAGTCGAGCATCTTCGAGTACAATTTGTTCAACTTTTTGGATAAGTGCTGGCGTGGTCACCTCAATGCTCCTGCCCGGCCTCGGGTCGTCTTCAAGGGATTCCCTTCCTTGTTTAAATAAACTATGCCCCTTGAACACCATGGTTTTTCCTGGACAAGAGTCGCCGTAAACCAATGACATCTCATTCATTATGGTCGCGACTGATTTTCCTTGCCTGGTAAGGAACTTTATAACGGCACGATATTCGATTTCTACCATATTTCACTTTTCACTCCTGATTATGTTACTTGGTTGACGATAGCTCAAAGACTAACTGTCTAATAACAATGAAACTTTGTATTTATACTAATCAATGCGCCTACTCACCCCTCTACAACCCGCTCATTCCGCGAATATAAAAACGCTCCCTCGTAGTTTATGAATATTTTCATAAAAGACCTAAGAATTTACGTTAAGCAAGGGGTTTTCAATATATTTACCCTTCTTGTGCAAATTGTTATAACCGTGTTCGTGTGCGACGAGTAATAAGGGACTAATGCATGATACAAAACCGATTACGACTGATCAAGTTTCACGTTGAAAGAACTCGTAAGGACAAATTGATAGCTTTCACATATTATTGAAGATTACAACAATAATTAAATTATATTCCATTTTATTGAAGCAAAGTTTCCAGTGATTAAAATTCCGACATATGCATACATGCTTGGAATGATTTATTTGTTATTCTATTAAATCAAATTAAATTGTTTGTGTATACGAGAATGAGTCGATGGAAAGTGAGATTCTAAATGGAATAAGCGAATGAAGGCATTCAGTTTTTTTTATTATTTTTCAGTATATTCCTCTTTAACTGCAACACATGTGAACTAACATGTTGGAGAGACATTATCATGTTTTTTCTTGAATTTTTCGTGATCGTTAAAACACTATTTTGTTGCTAGAACAAGCGCTTCATCCGATTGAAACTTTTTTTCAATAGGGAAGAATTCCACTTTGGGGGACAAGTGGAAGTTACTTAGAGCCAGGTTTGGGAAATAAGATTAGTGGGTGAAACACAACCAGAAATTTCAATTTTCGCAATGAAAAATAACTTTTTATGAGCTATTCCCGGCCTTTTTCGTAAATTACTTTCTTCTATTTGTGTAGTAGAGCAATGGCAATAATTTGCTTTTTGAAGGACAGTCATGAAAATTATCCTCTTCGAATCTCAGAAAATCGCAGCCCTTACCTTAGCCATCGATGAAAATGTGTTGGTTTTCTTTGGAGGAAAGCCATCATGGTGTGTTCAATATTAAGATTGCGGTTTGGCGTCAGGAACATAGTGGTCAAGTTAAGTTTCACCGGCCATAACAAAAAAAAAAATCGCCTTGATTCTTGTTACAGAGCTTCAAATTATCACCTGCTGGCTATTTTCTTGAAACAATAATATTAATTTTATTGATAATTTTGATAATTGCTACAGTTTTATATGGTCCCTGTACCATATAATCTTCGACGCCTATATCTCCACACAATCCAGTGAAAAATTGTGGCTTTAGAGGGATGATTGTCATCCATGGTTTACATCAGGTAAAATATCAGATGTTTTATGCACTTTAAAAAATAAATTCTGGATTACATCATGAATTGCCAGGTTTTCTACGATTTTTCATCAAAATACTTTATTCACACTGCTGTAACTTTCAAATCAAATGTAAGAAATTAATTGAATGCGATGAAAATGTGGCCGAATTCGAATAAAATGTTGAGAATGATGCTTCATTCATATAAACTTTGGATTAGAAAAAAGTTGTTCAGTGGTAGTTCATAAATGACTGAAAGAGAGAAAATGTAGATCTGTGCAGAAAAGAAGACTAATATTTAGGAACTTACTCTTTAGTTCTAATTTAATTTAGGGATAGAGTATCAGAAGCTGCAAGAACCCACACCGTACAGGAAGAGTGTTATTGGGAAAATGCTACGCTAGTTTATGTGAAATATCCCAATTGAATGAAAATTTTTTTGAGTCAGGACTCAACATCCATTTTGAGGGTAAATTGCTTACACTCAATAAAACCCCAAAATACCTAAGTGTTAACCTTGACTGTATTCTCTTTTACAAAAACACCTTTCTCAAACCGCAGCAAAACTGGGTAACCGGAATAATATACTCCACAAGCTATGTCGCACTATATGGGGGTCGTCTGCGTTCCTCGACGATGGATTTGCTCTTTTCTGCTATCGAGTACTGCGCTCCGGCCTGGATAAATAGCTGTCATATAGAAAAATTCAATACACAATTGAACACATTGCGTATTATATTCTGGACAATAAAACCAATCATCACCAATCACCTGTGCTGTTACGAAAGGTCTTTCTCCAAGAATATCAAAAAATTAGTAAGAAACTCAACATCCTATGCATGCGGACTACCATACTCTATAAATGAACAGACTATGTTCCAAATATCCACCTGTATTAATTGTTAAGGCATTTGAACATGTTGGATTCAATTTTAGCGAAAGATAGAAAGAAGAATGGGAAGCGAAAAAGCAGGATGCAGATCATAAATTACTATGTATAACACAAAAATCACTGGGCTTTGGTTTGCCGCGTAAAATATGGACATCTCTAAATCAAACTCGAACGAACCACGAAAGATATATGTACCTACTCTGTATTCAAGTGGGGAACATCCCATTAGACACATTATCTCGGGCTCCTAAGCGATTTTGTGGATGCAACAGAAGGAGTTGTCAAATACATCCGCAACTTAGATGTCTGTTTGTTTTGTATATTTACGATAATTGATTTGTTTTATTGTATTATATTGTGACGTAACCATACAATAAATAAATATTAATTTGATACTCGCGGTCGATATAAACTTTTCTCTTTTCAAAAACACCCATTATCTCCCTTCCAAAAACGCGCTGTACCATTACATCCGAATTTATCGCAAATTCGAGAACGTAGAAAGTCTTTTGTTGTTGTGGATTTGAACAATTGAACGGTGTTATGAGACCAGCCATGCAAAAGCTAGAAATTTTTAAACGATCGATGGCTGGTTCTATGGTAATGCCTGAGAATCCAAATATTGCCTCATGAAATCGGTTCATTCTTTTAAAATGGTCCTGTATGTGAAGTGATTGAACGTCATATTAAATGAAAGTTAAGCTAATTATAGATTGATATAAATTACAGCTATATTGTACCTAACTAAAACGAATAAATAAATAAGAAGGGTGGGTAGATCAAGAACGAATGAAATTTGTCCTTTATTGTTTCTGAGTATATATTTAGATAGATAAGAAAATGTGGAACAAGCTGTTAATAATGTTAATAACAGAATAAAAGTTGTTAATAGACTAAACTTGAAATCAGTATTCTTAACTAAAAGAGAAGTCATCAGAAGCGAACACAAAATTTACATAAATGATTCATGAAAGTGAGTTATAGTCGTCAACGGCAAACAAATCAAGTTCAAAATAAATGCTGCCGAAATGAACATTTTAAGAACATCAGATACGAGATTACAAGCCTTAAAATGAAGAACAAAAATATTAAGGAAAGCTTAGAGTAAACTCAATTGGGTTGGTCTAGTTACCAGATCCGAATGAAAAGTGAGAACATAGTTAAGGAAATATGGATGAAGTTTAGAATTAGGGAATTGCAAAGTTTCTAGAAATAGGAAGTATATTATGAAACGAAGCTCATATAATAGTAATAAAAGAAAAAGCGAATAGGAGAAATTTTGCAAGTCGGGAGCCTCGACACTTAACGGCATAATAGGGACGGGATGAGTAAATACTTCTGAGCCGAAGAAATGAAATATGGTTTTCAATGGGAATGATTTTTGCATAATAGGAAAGCGGGGTTTTTGTGTTTTAAAAATAAATTTAGTATTCAATCAAAACGTCCCATAATTGAGCATTATAGCCTTAGCATACATTAAATTTTCTTAAAAGTGATATTTAAATATTTCAGAATATTTTGATGAAAATAGACAAGTCATTATACAGTTATTTGCGGCATATGTATCAAATAAGTAAAGTGCTTATGAAACCGTTAAATTTTTATTGTAGTTTTCTTAATTTACACTTCTTAAATAAAGCAGAGATTTCACTTTTGTCCAAAAACTCACAATTCTACGTTACTTTCCCGTTTTCTTGTCTGGTGTACCAGTTATTATTATACCAATCATATAATGATAACTGGTTTTTGACGGGAGGCCCCACACGATCACCTTACAAAAAAAATTCGATCAAATTTTGCCTTTCAGCGAACTTTTTCCTTCTATACCGGAGAACCAAAGTTCAATATATTACGTGCAAACAGAATGGAACAGTAGAATGTAGACGATCGAGGCGCACCTACAGTCAAGAGTTTCATTTGAAATCGCGCGCAAACAACGTGCACTTTCGTTGTGACACACTTTTTGTGAATACCGACTGTTTTATTTAACTCCCTGTGTACAGCGATGTCAGCAATATGTGCACCTGCCTCTGACAATACAATTATCGCATTGAGAGTGTAGTTATTATTCATGGTGAAACTTTATGAATTAATAATGATAATGAATTATCTGTAATACTTTGCGTTCGTGTTTGATTTATTAGTTATCTATTATGCAGGCGAATGAATAGTCGAGCAATAAAGAATTGTTATAGGTACAAATTTAAGTAAAATTGAATATATTTTATAATATATATTAATTATAACATATGTACATATATTATTCTCTAAGTAGATTTTTCTGATGTAAAGTGACAGTTAAAATCTTATATCATACGCTACAATTTAGACAAGCATGACAAATGTGTAAACAAAGCTTATACGAGGGCGTATCAAATGAAAACCTTATATTGTAACAAATAACAAAGAAGAATCACACATATCATTTTTCCACGAACTCTCCCTAGCGTTGAATGCAAGTATTCCACCGCTTTGCAAGAATATCGTCTGTAAAGAATTCTTTTGGCCGTGACCGACTTTTGAAATGCTTTGAGTGATCCGAATACATGAAAGTCACTAGATGTAAGGTCAAGTGAATAAAGAGGGTGTATGAGACATTCATATTTCGCATCCTGGATAGTCTGAACTGTCAAGCTATCGAGTTGTAACAATACTTCTGAAGTCAAACGTTCTCGTCGTTTACTCCTAATTGCAAGGTTAAATTGATATTTAAGCATTTCTGAATAAGGTTAATATCAATGTAATGGTTATTATCACTCCTCTATCTATGTAAAGTTCCAAAATTACTCCTTTTGCTTCCCAGAAGAGAGTGAGCGTTGCTTTTCCAAAGAGGTTTAATGTGGAATCTTTTTGGCTTTGGCGATGGACTCTGGCGCCATTTCTTGCTTTACTTTTGCATTTCTGGTTGGTGATAGGTGACCCAGGTTACGTTGACTGTACTTTTTCCCTGAAATGCATCACTCTTGTCGATGAAACGACGCAAAAATTCTTCACAGGCATCGACGCGCTTAGAATTCGGCAGTCGACTGACGTGATATCCCTCTTGCAGATACTTTATTGAATTTCAGAACAACGTGGACAATATTCAACTAATCTTCAAAGTTGTGGCTATTTATTTCCGAGTTATACTCCTATTTTTCTTTATAAAGTTTTTCACTAATGCAATGTTTTCATCCGCCTCTACGTCGAGCCAGCGCTGGTGTTGGGGTATCTTCTACATTAGTTACACTTAACTTTCTCCACCACTCGTACACATGCTGCAGTGTTAAACACGAGTCACCGTACTGCGCTGTTATTCTGTGATGAATTTCGATTGGTTTGACATCTTCGCTATTCAAGAAACGCATAACAGATTTCCGCTCTAACGCGATGCACTTCGATAGTGGAGCAGCCATTTTTTTAATGACGCTGCTGCCTTCTTCTGTGTTTTAATATCATACTACCACCTATCGGTTAATTTGTGAAATTCAACATTACTGCTACATTCTAAGTCGATTGAAAAACTTTTCTAAATTTTATTGCACTTTTAAGGTTTTCATTTGATACACCCTCGTATTTAAAAGTTTTATGAAAGGAATTTAATAAATATTGTTTCTATTATGGCGTAAATTTCTCACAACTTCTCATCCTAACGCCAGCAAACTTTTTACTCAACCCACATGTCTTATTGTTACTGCTTCTGGCTTTTCTGGATCACATCTCATTCTTTTCTTGCGTCGTTATGAATGAATTTTTTCTTTTACTTTTCTAGTTTCAGATATAATGGTGTGTATTTGATATCTGTTAATACGAATGCTTTGTGTATGGGTGGTTTCTTGTTTTGAAAGTATTTTCTTAAATTTAGTATTTGTGTGTTGTATATTGTTTGTATATCAATTATACCTTTGCCTCCTTTTTTTCTGACTATAGTAATAACCAGCCTCTACGGGGAGGATATCCAGAAGAAAACCAGAGAACTTGGAAAACTGCGAGTGAAATTGGTAAGTCTGATTTGTTCTTTAACATTTTTACTTAGATGTCGTGATTATAAAATTGTTCCTAAATTTTTACAGGTCAAACACCACATTATCTCTCCTTCTGCCAGATCCATATATCAACGAGCGGGTCTCGCATTGGTTCGAGAACGCATCAAACATACCAGACGTGATCTCAATTCCCTTTCTAATAAACTCCTTCACATACACCTACAACTTGCTTCTACTTTAACCCAATCTGATTGGGATCTTCTAGACCGCATAACCTTTCAACAAGCGGAAAACATCAAACACCATATTATCCAAAGGCACATCCGCAAGTTCCAGGCCTTAGTACCCAAACCTCGACAACATAATATTTCTATGTCACACACTGTCATCAATCTCTCTAAACGACCCTTATCCACTGATGAGATTTCTGTTCTTTCCAAAGGGCCCAATTTTGCACCCACTCCCAAATACATCCCTACGGAAGACATCATCACTGGCATAGAATCGGCTCTTGTCAAAATTCCTCCGGCTATCGCCGATCCCATCCGTTTCGAATCTTCAAAAATCCTCACGCAGGCCAAACCACCGAAATCTAATCTTCAAAGATCCGAGATTCTAGCCCATAAAGTCCTGAAATCTGACCCCACCATCGTTGTACTCAGAGCTGATAAAGGTAACGCCACTGTTGTCTTGGACAGTGATCAGTACGAGCTTAAAATACAAACTCTTCTCCAGGACGGCTCGTATAAACTTCTTAAGCGAGATCCCACCTCACGAATAGAACGTACCATCATATCATCTATCAAAACCTCTTCTATCCCTACCGATTCTCACAGAACCTTATTACCCAGCGACTCCAAAGCCCCAAAACTGTACGGTCTCCCAAAAATTCACAAACCCAGCATTCCTCTGCGTCCCATAGTGAGTACCATAAACAGTCCCACTTATAAATTATCTAAATATCTCTCGAACATTCTCAAACCTTACACCGGCAATAGTGATTCTTTTATTAAAAATTCCAAACATTTTGTCCAAAGACTAAATGGCCTAACGGTAGATCCTCATGATCTACTAGTTAGTTTTGATGTCGAATCTTTATTCACCAGAGTTCCTATACCCGACACTATCCAGATAATCCGTCAAATCCTTTCCACTGACAACCAACCTGATGATTTGGCCAACCTGGTGAATACTTGTTTAACCTCCACCTATTTTCAGTTCCGTGGTAATTATTATGAACAAGTATCGGGTGCAGCTATGGGGTCTCCTCTCTCTCCTGTTGTCGCTGACATTTTTATGGAGGCATTCGAACAACAAATTCTTCACTCTTGTGACCAAAAACCAAAATGTTGGTTCAGATATGTGGATGACACCTTCGTTATTTGGCCCCATGGTCGGGATTCCTTGAACAACTTCCTCGTTTTCTTAAATTCACAACACGATTCCATAAATTTCACCATGGAGATTGAATCTGAAGGTTCCCTTCCCTTCCTCGACGTCTTGGTAACTCATCATCTGGATGGTTCACTAGGACATTCAGTGTACCGCAAACCCACACACACTGATCGGTATCTCAATGCCCTCTCCCATCATCATCCTGCCCAGAAACAGGGCGTTATCAATTCCTTAGTCCAAAGAGCTGTCAACATATCTGACCAGCATTCTATATCCCAGGAATTAAGTCATGTTACCAAAGCTCTTATAAATAATAATTTCTCCAACCATAATATTCAGCGAACCATAGATCGACCTCTTAATCCCAAAATCTCACAACTTAATACACAGCTTACATCATCTCCCCCCTCTCTAAAGCCCACCTACCCTATATACAAGGTGTTACTGACCGCATCAGTAGGGTTCTTCTCAAAAACAACATCAAAACCATCTTCAAACCCCATTCCAAATTATCTGACCCTTTTTCCGTAAAAGACCATGTTTCCTTAGAATCAGCTGGTGTGTACAGGATTCCTTGTTCATGCGGCAGGGCATATATTGGTGAAACAAAGCGGTCTGTCGGCACTCGTGTTTCTGAACATGAGCGTTGTACTAGGTTGCTGCGCATAGCCGGTTCTGCACTTGCCGAGCATAGACTGGAAACCGGGCACCATATTCAGTTTAATTCAACCAAGATCCTATCCCGCACTAACCACTTCTATGGTCGCAAAATCCGTGAAACTATAGAGATCTTTAAGCACCCCAATAATCTTAACCGCGATGATGGCTACCCCCTACATAACGCTTGGCAATCCTGCATCTCTAATCGACCCAACCGTAACCGTAACGCTCCATTGACCCATGACCCATTATCCATATATAAACACGTCCCCCATCGACTTACACCAGTTTCAGTGCAGTAGTTCAGCCCTGAAGATGTCCCATACAAATGGGTACGAAACGTCGGCAGATATACTAGTGACGCGGTTCCAGCCCGGAAACCCAGAAGCAGATAGTATAGTAATACGTTCTATGCAAAAATTTGGATGTAGCATAATTCGATATTTTGTTAATGCTGTTCTATTAAGACGATTCAACTCTTTTAATTTTTTGTTGGATCACTTAACTATGCCGACAGAGTACATGAAAACTGGTATTGCTTTAAATACGGTTTCTGGAGTTAAGCTTTCACTTCAATATAAATGTTATTCTTTGGTCATATTTTCTTTTAATTTGTTGCTTTACATATGAATAGTTAATTTTTGTATTTTATTTCTCCAAGAACTAATAAGTGTTTTCTAGCTGTATACCATATTTGTGAGAGTTTTACTAAGTGTTTCTATATTTTCAAGAGTTTTAAATTTACCTCTTTCAATGTCTAACATCTTGCGTTTTTTATTTAAAATTCCATGCCAGTGTCTTTGGTATACTCTTGTGTTATTTTTAAAAGTTTTTACATCTGTTTTATTTGAGGCAAATCGTTTTACATCGTCCGTGTTGAACAGGTGGTTTATTGTGTGTAATGGTGTGTTTTCATGTTTAATTTTAAATCCGTATATTGTATTATCTGCTTCTGGGTTTCCGGGCTGGAACCGCGTCACTATTATATCAGCCCATCGTACCCATTTGTATGGGACATTTTCAGGGCTGAACTACTGCACTGAAACTGGTGTAAGTCGATGAGGGACGCGTTTATATATGGATAATGGGTCATGGGTTAATGGAGCGTTACGGTTGCGGTTGAGTAGATTAGAGATGCAGGATTGCCAAGCGTTATGTAGGGGGTAGCCATCATCGCGGTTAAGGTTATTGGGGTGCTTAAAGATCTCTATACTTTCACGGATTTTGCGACTATAGAAATGGTTAGTGCTGGTAGGATCTTGGTCGAATTAAACTGAATATGGTGCCCGGTTTCCAGCCTATGCTCGGCAAGTGCAGAACCGGCTATGCGCAGCAACCTGGTACAACGCTCATGTTCAGAAACACAAGTTTCAGACCGCTTTGTTTAACCAGTTTTTTGTTGCCCTGTCGCATGAACAAGTATATAACGTCTATTGTATTATTTAACATATCTCTCTATTAATTTGAATCCCATCTATTATTATGTGGTTTTGTTGTTAGATAAATTGAGGTTCCTCAGGATTGCAAGATTGTGCCGCATATAACAAATTTCTACTATTTTCATTAGTTGACTGTGTTATGGAATCAAATACTTTATTATAGTCGATGTAACATGTAATTAATTTTCTCTGTTGTGTCTTTGTTTCATGATTACACTGCCTATCATAATTTGTTCTTTACGCTTTTGATTGTGATTTCCATATCCCTTTTGTACTACTGTCAACAATTCGTTTTGTGTTAGATGCTTATCTACTTTTTGTATTATAATAGCCGTTAATGCCGTTAGTACTTTATATAATGTCGGTAAGCATGCAATCGGTCTGTGTTTGCTGGATTTTTTGTATTTTGGTCTTTTGGTTTTATAAATGCTTTATCTTGTGTTAAATGTTTTTGCATTTTCAATGAGATTATTATGACTTGATTTAGTTTGTGTTAGTTGTGTATGTATACTGTTAATTTTTATTTTAAAGTGTCTAGTTTTTCTGTTGGTATTTCGTTGTCATCTTATATAATATTTTTTGGGTGTATTGCGCTAATCTACCTATATTTTTTCTTACATTATTGATTTTTTTTCTAGTCACAGTTGTTAATTTGGGTTTATATGATCTTTTGTTTGATTATTTTGACATTTGATCTTTTGTTCGTCCTGTACTATAACAGTGGTAGCAGTTGTGTAAATTAGTAAATGTAGGTCTTCTAGTGTGTTTGCCTCTTGTGTATATTCTTCTTCTTCGTTATTACTATTATATTATTATTATGATTGTCATTATTATTAAGGTATGCATATTAAAATGTTGGATTCAAATACTGTCTTCTCATTAACCGAAAAATGTTATGATCTATGCAGAAGTTAAGTCAAAATGTTTACGAATGTTAAAGGGGGCGTTAGGTGATAATGTTATATCAGGTGAGCGAGTTTTCGAATAGCACAAATGGTTTCCTAAAGGCCGGGAAGATGAGGAACGTCCTGGTCGCATGATGAATTAAGCATGACAAAAGTTCGTGCTCGTAATGCCCTATCTGTGAATCAGTTTTTAGTGGACATTAGTATTGCTGTGCTTGATCATCCTCCGTATTCGCCAGATCTCGCAATACGTGACTTCTATCTGTTCCCAAAAGTGAAAAGTGCATTAAAGGGAACACATTTTCAGTCCGCTGAACATGTAAAACCATGGGCACCTATGCATGGGTAGAGCAAGTTATGTAGCATTACTGATTACTTAAATACAATATCATCACTAAAGTTGGTATTTGCTTGGGATCTGTGCACACCATCCTGCATAAAGGCCTGAAAGTGTGGAAGATTTTTTGAAGGTGCTGCCTCAAATGTGATGAACACAGGGCTGCGGGGGTATAAATTTGTCAGTCAAAGTTGATATGTGATGACGGCATGAATAGCGCTTCATTTTCATTAATAATAATAATGGATGAGACAACAACAATGTAACGTTTTATGAAGACATTTTGAGGATACAGTTGCTTCCAACACTGTAAGAAAAATTACATTAAAGAACTCACACGGTTCTGCCCATTTTATGATCCTAGCTTAAAAGTTTCTTCGTGAGAACATTGAAGAATCTTATATTTCCTATCCAACTGACATCCTAGCGATTTTTATCATTTTTTAATTTTTTTTTCTAAAGGAGTCTCGATGGTCATTTATTTTCTAAACGGACCTCTCTTATATCGGCGATTTTCTAGTGAGGTAGAGGAACTGCTACAGAAGTGTTCTAGATGAAACCTGGAATCATGGCGTTAATGTCGTGAAAAATGTGTACGTCCACATGGAGATTATGTTGAGAAGTGATAGAAGTTTTTTTTTGGAGTAAGTAGTGTATCAGAAAGAATTGGAGAATTTAGAATTTGAACATATCTCGTATTTTAATTAATTTGCTTTAAACTGTTGCGCCTCGTCTTTTTCGGGAAGTATATTATTATTATTATCAATAGCGTAATAAATTTAAGACAGTGGATTGATTTAAACATTCAAAAAATGTATGTAGGGTATATAAATGATTGACTAGTAAGATCGCAACGTTTAATTCTTTAATAAAAGACAGGACATTTTTACATTTTTTATGAAATTTCTGATAACATTTACACATATTTTTTGCGAAATTTCACCAATGTTGAGTTGAACTCCATTCTTAAGCTCATCGGGTGTTGTTGGTTAGTTGGAATATATGTGCGCGATTTCTTTGGACAATTCTGGTTGCCATTGCGCAAGATAGCATGGTCCAGAAATTTCTTCTGAAATAACTGCATTGTTCTTTGTGCTATATGACAGGTTGACTCGTTCTGCTAGGACCACATATCGCTCAGATGCGTACCAACCAATATAGGTTACAGAGATTCCCTTATTATTTTACGATAATAATTACCATTAACTCTAATTGGACTGCTGATTTCGTCCTCCAAGAAATATGGCCCAATAACTCCGCCGTCTCAAAACTTACGCCAAACAGTAATATTTTATGCCGAGGATTCTCAGTGGTCCAAACAACTCACCAATTCAACCAATTCACTTAATGCATTGATTTTAAAATACCTAGTTGTAGAATGCAAGCCGCTGCATGTTGCCACTTATTTTTCTGTTAACTGGCCCTTATAAGGGTAAAGTTGAAGATCATCCTTTAAAATCCACTGTAAAGTTATTTTCGAAATTGCCAACTCTTGTGAATGGTGGCGAGTCGAGGTTGTTAGATTCTCAGCAACAGTTTCAGTTACTGCGACAATATTTTTTTATTGATAACTGAACCATCGTACAATTTGGTGGTTATCTACCACAAATTATACGTATCATACGAAGTATTCCCATACTTGAAATATATTTTAAGAATTAAAGTCCACTGTTCGTTAGTACAACGCTGAATTTTTGATATCAGGTTACGCCTACTTGATATTTATGACATTTTGATTACAACATACTTGATTAGAAAGAAAATATCATGAAAATCAAATATTGCGCTCTTATTGGGTCACTTTTTATTGTATATGTTATGTACATTAGAGAATGTAAAGTAAAGAGTTTATAGTTAAAAACTACAATCTTTTAGTCTAATCATAATTGACAAGATAATTCATAATGCATATGTATGTATATTGCGTAAAAAGGTGTTTACAATTAATCAGAATTAACTGTGATTTAAGTCGACTAAGTAAGACAAATGTGATATAATCAAACCACGGTATCAATTATGATACTATTACATCTGTTACAGTTCGCAATATTTACATAAACTCGACACTGCGTATTTATTTCATGCAGCTTTCTTCGAGTTGACCGCGATATTTTCTAAAGGCCGGAAGATTTTATTTTCTATTCCTTTTTTCACGTTGTATTTAGTAGAAATTGCATTTTATCTCGTAGAAGTGGTTACTATTGAAGAAAAAAAAATGCGGTCACTTAACTTATTAGGTTGTGCATTTAAGTTATTGCGTGTGCACTAAAACATAAAGTAGGGCTGTGAAATATCCTTACATAAATACACTGACATCTAATTATCATAAATATAATAAATTTAATATTTCTTAAAAAGTTTCCGTAATGATTGGAGAATTTTAAGTCGAAATCGATAACTAAATTTATAAAGGCGTTCTTTATCTTTAATTAACATTTATTTACGTTGTTACGTTATGTTAAAATCTGTTAAGAATAATATACATACATGTTTTTTTCCTTGAGAAAAAAACTTATGTCCTTTTAGATTTGGATGAATTGTTTAAGTTATCTCTTAATTCTGTAATTTGAATAATCATTTTCTACCCAATTTTTAGCAGTTCTATATTTCGCAACAACATTAATTTATTTATGATTATTTTTTGCATAAAATTTCTTATTTCTTATAAATTTTAAAACTAAAAACTTTTTGCAATATTTATTTATATCTCTCTTTTAATTATTATTCTCTTTATTCCGGGGTTAAATTAAATAATATCTTGTTTTCGTTTCAATTAGCCGTTTGGTAACATTTTCTATATTTACATTTAGGTATATACATTCAACAGTACATTTTAAATCAATTAAATATAAGGTATTTATAACATTAATATAATTTTTTGTATTTTCGATAACGGGTGTTCGATATACCAGGGAGTTGACTAATTATTGTTCCCAACGCAAAACGAAACAATTAGGAAGTTTGAAAGATTTTTATTTTTAATATCATCATCATCAGCTGGTTACTCTTATATCAGTTGAAGTCGAGGCTTTTTCAACTTTCTTTTCAATACTCTACGAAGACATGCCATACTTTTTTGTTTTTAACCATTCGTTTTGCATTTTCTCATGTTATTCCTTTTCTTTTTAAAGTTTCAGCAACACAATTATTCCGTATGACGCTGGGTCTTCCTTTCATGTTCTTTTCTATGTTCTCGGCTCCCCATGTCATTGTAAACTATTTCTTTTATCAATTCTAATTAAATTTCGTGCCCACTTTAGTTTCTTTTCTACTATCCTATCTGAAAGTGATTTTATTTTCAGCTCTTTTATAATATCTTCGTTTCTTTTCTTCTCCAATTTTTTACTTCCCCAACTTTTTGAAGATACCTAATTTCAACCGCTACCAATATTTGCACTATTTTAACACTCAATTTTCTGTTTCATGTTAGAATTGGTGTATATATTGTTCTGTACACCGTTGGTTTTGAATTTTTTAATATAAAATAGTAGAACATTCGCTACATTGATGGCGAAAAACTTTTGTGGTTTAACAAATTCCTTTTTCTTCATGACGTTTATTCATTTACAGTAGTAATTTGGGAACGTAGAGGCTACTAAAAAAATCCAAAGCTGCTTTTGAGTTGGAACGTTACTCTGGCAAAACGAAACACATCAGCTCAATTTTTTCTGAATGTTTGCTTTAATTGTTTCACAAATTTTCAGTCAAAGTTTCTTGGTAGATAATCGATGAAAGAAAACACTTCAAAGCCCAGCAAGATTGCACTGGTGATCTTGCCTAGGGAAGAAGTGATTCGAAATTTTCGTGGACGTTTCGCTCGAGGTATGACGGGCCCAGATATAATGTAATATGTTAATTTTCGCCAAAGTTTCCTTGGACTAAGAAAATTTTACCTCACTCTAAGAAATTGGAAAGGAAAAAATCAAGAGTTACAAGTTATAATTTGAAAGGACCAGAGGTAAGAAAAGAATTACCAAAGGAATTAGGAAAAATATTAACAGAGAGTTTAACAAATACTGATCGAGAAAAAAATTATTTTAGGTAGAATAATGAAATTAATGAAGCAGTAAAAGGTAAGAGGAAACTATTTATCTAGTAAATAAAATCGATACGAACTATGAAGCACACTCAAAACACAGGAAGAACTTGAAACACTAATGGAAACAAAAAGTCAGGAAATCTAAATAATAATTTATAGTGTAATAAAATCGTTCAACAATTAGATGAAACGAACTCGTAAAGGCCTAAGCCAAAAAACGGAGAAATATTAAGAAACATCAAATTATTAACAGATAGGAACAATATTTTTGAGAACTCTTAAATCAAGCAATGAAACTGAAAGAGAATAAAGAAAGGATAACAGAAGCAGAAGACGAAGTATAAATAGAAGGTAATGACATTTATTTGACAGAACTAAATGAAACTTTGAGTAAAATAAAAATAGGAATGGCAGCTAGTGTGGATGAGATACACCCACGATTAATAAATACAAGGAAGAATTGGCACAGGCGAATTGCGTAAATTAATAATTGAATGTTGGGATTGAAAAGAAACCAAAAGAATGCGAAGTTACGGTAATATTATCAATACAAAGGGTACTAGGAAAGTTTTGCAATACAGCTTTGTTTATTTAATTTTTCAAAGTAATTACCTCTACACTCAATTCACCTCTCCATCCTCCGAAACCAATCTTTAAACCAGTTCTGCAAAATTTCACTAGGGAGTAAAGCACATTCGTTGTCCCAAGCTCGCAGAAGGTCCTCATCACTGGAAAACCGCCTCCCTTTTCTAGTCATTTTCACATGCGGGAACAGTGCAAAGTTGTAGGGAGCAAAATCTGGACTGTGGGAAGGGTGCTCTAGACGTTTCAATCCTGTCGTGGTCAAATATTCGGTGCAGGCTTTGGCGCGGTGACCTGGAGCATTGTCGTGATAGAGGAACCAGGTGTCCATTCTTGAGTTTGGCCGCAGGTTCTTCATAGATCCAATGACTTTAGGCAGGCACTGCTCAGTATACCATTTACTTGTGACTGTCTTCTGTGTGTCCAAAACGACGCGTCCCACAATTCCGCTCGATTTGAAAAATACAGCTATCATTTTCTTCTTTACAGATCGGAATTTTCTGACAACTACGGGTGTGTCCTCATCATCAAAGGCTCAAACTTTGTTTTGAGCTTTGGTCGGCACATCGTAATAGTACAGCCAAGTCTCGTCACCTGTCACGATGTTGTTCACATACCGAGATTGTCCCTTATTAAACTTTTTTAGCACCTTCCGACACCAAGTCACACGTCGTGTCATCTGCTCTTCAGTCAGTCGATGCGACACCCAGAGAGAACAAAGTTTCTTCACGTGCAAATGATCATGCAGAATCGAGCGAATTGCTGGTGCATTTACGTCTGAAGTATCCTCTGTCTGTTGGTAGGTGACTCGCCTGTCCTCGCCAAGCATTTTCCTCACAGTAGTAACGTTTTCCTCTGTAATTGACGTTCGTGGCTTTCCCGGCCTGCCAGCATCCTCCACAGTTAAATTTTCACTTTGGAATTCTCTATACCACCTGAATATCGTTGTGCAATGTGGTCAATCACCTAGTATAAGAGTCATTTCTTCTAAGCACTGGTCTATGTTTAAACCACGCACGAAATTATAGCGCAAAACTACCCTTATCTCATTTCGTGACCACGATGCTATCGCAAGCACTTTACACTGTCACTGCTAATGAATAACTGAGCCCATCAACATGGCGCGGCTACTATGCACGTATGAACATGTCTCAACATGCAGCAACAGGCAGCTTCCTACGGTTCATTGTTGCGTCATATTGCAAAACTTTCCTAGTGCCCTTTGTATATAGAAAAGGTAGTGGATATAATTGCAAAAAATGTCATTGACAATTGCACTAAAATCAGATTGGAGAATACTGGGAAGATTATGGAAAGTAGTAGGACAGTTAGACGATCTATAAAGTGTCTTTAGAGTAAAAAGTTCATAGAGAAAATGCTAAACTTTAAGATTTTTACACCTGCTACATACATATTGAAAACAAGATAAAATTTCGGAACAGTTTATGAAACAAAAATATGTAAATTATCAACTAACAAGAGCGATTAAGAGCATACTTGAGATTAGAAAAAAAATAGTAAAATTAGAGCAAAATTAGGAATAATACAGCTAAGAAGGTACCGAAGAACAAAAATTGAATTAGCTAAGTCAATTAGTAAGAATGAGACAGCTATCAAAAGCAAAGAAAATCTGAAAATCTAGGGTGATAGCTAAATGAAGAGAGATACTCTGAGGAAAAACGTGGGACAGTTTGGGAGAAGCAATATTGAGAAATATGTGTAGAGGAAAGAACTGGAACTCAATGATTAAAGTAGTTACGGATAGAAACGAATGGTAAAAAATATAAAACAAGAAAGAACAAATAAAGTAGAGTAAAATCTCAACCTATAATACGACTTAGCAAATGATAAGCACAATTTTTTTTTAAATATAAAAGTACTATTATAAGTATGTTTGTGTAAGTTAATGTTTCAACAAACCTCCTGTAAAAATAAAAAAAATGAAAAACGTATGTAATTTTAAAATAAGAAAACGATTTAGAAATTTATTTGCACCCGTCGCAGTTAACAATCCATCTATGTGAGGCATCTTCGCATCACTGACATGAAGCAAGCTATGAGCAATGCCTGCACACGTTCGGTCCCATCGATTCGTCTTGCTGGTTATCAGAAGGATTGTTCAACCTTAGTAAGCACTACATAAACTAAATTTTAAATTTATTGCATTTAATATATGTATAAATAAATAATAAATATTCTATAAAGTCAAATTGCACGTTGAAAAAGTATTAACACTGTACTCGTGTATTTGAAATTAGTTAAATCAATATTTAGTAGATCCACCTTAAACATCTATTACGGTCTTTAGACGTTTAGGCATGTTGACAACTAAATTTTCCGACTTTTGTTTCGATGTTTATAAATTACTTGTGTCAGTCCTTTTACTTTTTATATCATAACTTCGTACTTGTCTCTAGGTTCTGTGGAGGTGTAATTAAATAATGTAGGATGCTGTACAAGTACGATATATTTGGGTCACTGTTTTATCAAAACCCATCATTTGAAATATTGAATTGTCTTCTCTTGGAACTTAAAAAATTTTTCTTAAATTTTATAACTTTAAGTTTTAAAATGTTATAATAATCTTTTACATCAAAGAGCTATCTTTTTTCGAAAAAAATGTTTTTAAAACTTGGTATGTGTTACATAACGTTGTTCTTACATATTTCGAACCTAAAAATACCGAAAGAGACGATGACATTTTACGAAGAACGTTTACTGAATTACCTAACGCGCTAATCTGATCGCATTTTTAAAAATATCGTTAAAAAACGTCGAATTAATATTCGAGAACGAGCCGCGTCATCGTCACAGATTCCGTCATTCTGATGAATAATTGAAAGCAGAAACGTGTCCGCTGGTCGCGCATTGGACGTCGTTGGATAACAACAAATGATTAACGATGCAGTATTCGTCGCAGAAAAGTAGATTCGGGGTTTTGGGTAAGTAAAATAATTAAATCGACTAGATTGTATGTATCTAGGTGGGTAAGTGCTTTTCACATACCGATGGCTTCGTGCTTCGTATTATGTTCGTACGTGATGGAACAACGGTTCGATTTATATGGGTAAGTGTTTGCTTGAAATGGAGAATTATAACGTTGATTATATATATGGTGTGGAAAAGCTGGTGAACGTCTTACATATTATGGTGATGTGATAGCAAACGACATGCAATACATGCTTACTCTATTGAATATTGAAATAATGTTAATAGGAACGCATAATAGTAGTATTTGATGAATGCAAAATTTGTATAATTCCAGGCCATTGTGTAATATACAATATATGGTGTATATATATATATATATATATATATGTATGTATATATATATATATGAGTAATATATTCTCGGGCTCTCCGCAATGTTGGACAGAAGTTCTCGCAAGAATCGGCGTCTCGACGTTTCGATGACATCTTAGTCACCTTCTTCAGGAGTTGTTTCGTAGTGAAGCGTCAACCTGAAACTGAGTTTCAGATTGGCGCTCCTGGAGATGATTGGGATGTCATCGAAACGTCGAGACGCCGATTCTTTCGAGATCTTCTGTCTAAAATCGCGGAGAGCCCGAGAATATATTCTCATACTTACAACCACGAGAACCTTCTTTCGAACATACTATATATACATATATATATTTATATATATTTTTTTGATAGGGGGATAGTGTAATGGCAACCATCGAATTTGTAAACTCAGTGCAACCTCAGTTTACCGACAAAAGAACCGAATTAACGCAAGCAGATATTTTGAGGAAAAAAGCGAGAAAGAAAGAAGCGGCGCATTTGAGATGTTAACAACCATTAAGAAAAGAAAAACATAACGGAGATATACATCTACGAGGGAGCGTTCTTATATTCGCGGAATGAGCGGGTTGTAGAGGGGTGAGTAGGCGCATTGGGGGCGTGGCCTGTGCAGCGACTCATGATTAGTATAAATACGAAGTTTCATTGTTATTAGACAGTTAGTCTTTGAGCTATCGTCAACCAAGTAACATAATCAGGAGTGAAAAGTGAAATATGAAAAAAATCGAATATCGTGCCGTTATAAAGTTCCTTACCAGGCAAGGAAAATCAGTCGCGACCATAATGAATGAGATGTCATTGGTTTACGGCGACTCTTGTCCAGGAAAAACCATGGTGTACAAGTGGCATAGTTTATTTAAACAAGGAAGGGAATCCCTTGAAGACGACCCGAGGCCGGGCAGGAGCATTGAGGTGACCACGCCAGCACTTATCCAAAAAGTTGAACAAATTGTACTCGAAGATGCTCGACTAAAGAAGAAACAACTCGCAGAAATGGTTGGAGTATCCGATACAACAATTTTTAAAATCCTACACGATCATCTCGACATGTCTAAGGTCAGCGCAAGATGGGTGCCGAGAATGCTCACGCCGCCGCAAAAACAACAGCGCGTAGTGTTCGCGTGCATTTTTGGACCTCTGTAATGAAGACAAGGATGGTGTATTGAGTGGAATTGTTACTGGAGACGAAACTTGGGTTCATCATTATGAACCTGAGTCCAAACAAGACTCCATGCAGTGGCATAAAAAGGGCACAGCACCTCCCAAGAAATTTAAAGTGTCACAATCAGCTGGGAAACTCATGGCAACGGTATTTTGGGACTCGGAAGGAATATTGTTGATTGATTATAAAGATAAAGGTGTTTCTATAACCGGAGAATATTACGCTTCAATATTAGAGCGACTAAAAGAAGCCATTAAAGAGAAAAGACGGGGAAAATTGACAAAAGGTGTTCTGCTTGTGCACGACAACGCGCCCGTCCACAAGAGCCGCGTTGCGTTAGCTGCCCTGCTTAAGGTTGGCTTCGAAATTGTCAATCACCCACCCTGCAGCCCAGACCTGGCCCCGAGTGATTACTACCTGTTTCCGAAAATGAAAAAAGAGCTGCGGGGTAAAAAATTTACTGCCGATGATGAAGTCAAGGAGGCAGTTTCGGCGTATTTTGCAGATAAAGAGAAATCATTTTTTTATGAGGGTATAAATAAATTAATTGAAAGATGTGAAAAATGTATCCGTCTTGCAGGTGAATATATTGAAAAAGAAAAATAATTTGTTTTTTTTACTTCCACCCCTTGTCCCCCATTCCGCGCCAAGGTGATTTGTAGAAGTAAACAAGTAAAGTACAAGATAAGGAAGGTCATGGAAAAGAAAGCGCTAGAGGGGAGAGAGTTTACAATAGGGCTTTGTCCGTCTGTGGAAGAAAAAAGAAGAGCAACAGGAACAAATGTAGAGAAAGAAAAGAACTAGCCATAATAAATTTATCAACAAAATAGTATAATCATTTTTACAACATGGATTAAATAAATACAAACAAGAAATGAGGGTGGGTTGAAAAATCAGTTTCAGACTGTTTTTGTTGTACGTCAGCAAGTTGTGTCCTTAACAACGTTAACTATCAAATTTTAGATGGTTTCGTTTAGTAGTTTCTTTGAGATGAATGTTTAGCGTTTTGGAGGTTTTGATGAAGTAGATAGTGAATTCGAACTATCATTAAGTATAATACTTCTGCTTGAAAGACTTATCAACAACAAATATTCATAATGAGACGATGGATGGTCTAAGAGTTGATCAATGAGTTCATACGTGACTGCACAGCCGTTAAAGATACGCCACGTATTGGAGAGGCAGTTGAAAAAAGTATATGTTAAGATGTTAAAAGATTGTTATTTGAAGACGTATGAGACAGTGGAGGCTGTAAATATCTCTAAAGAAAACGTAATTAAAATTTTGGTAGAGATTTGCTATGAAGTGGCAGGTATCGATGTGACAGGTGATTATGTTCAGCAATAAACGCAAATTTTTAGTTAACGTATTTTTGAAAATTTCATTCTATGTATTTTTCAGGCCATTTTCGTCACTTACAGCCGCAGTTCGTACTGTTGTGTTGCCAGCGGTGTCAAATGTAATCTACACTTCAACCGTTTAGAGAGATTGTGTCTAACAGTTGATTATTATAACCGAAAAATTAGTATTCTTACCAAGTCTTCCTTGTATTATTAGTACTACTATTTCTTGATTATTAATATTTCTCTACATTAACACTGCCGTGTTCTACTTTGTTTAATATATTTCAAAATTCAAATCTAATAACGTAAAAAATACAACTTTTTCAAAATTATGTTTATGTTTATTAGCAATGCTGACATGGATTAAGTTAGAAAAAGAATCTAATAAAATATACGGAAAGGAGAAGAAGAATAGCGAGATAATGCAAAACTAAACAGATAAACGGGACTGAGATTAAGAGAGCGGAAAAACAGTAAATGTAAAAATCGGCAAAAAACAGGAAACTCACCTTACTGACAGCATAGTAGCGTACAATCAAGGAACCGACAAAAATATTCAACCAACATATCACGAGTTGTACGCGGTACTAAGAAATCAGAAAATGAGAAAAGCACTGGCATTGATGGGCCTAATAATAACAAGAGAAGGAGAATACAGAGCATTTGTATCTATAAAATAACAAAAGCTATGAAAGAAGACATTATGAATTTCATTAAATTACATAGCGATACGTTAGTCTGGACATGGACATATAAGAGATGGTACAACCATCATCAAGCAAGTTGTGCCTTGTGACAAATGGCTGCAAGGAAGATCGAAACTCAAATAAAAGGAGCAAATGATGGAAAATTTAAGAACTCTATGAGTCAGAGTCTGGACAAAAGACATCAGGGATAGAAACGAGTGGAAGAAATTTACGAAGTTCTGGAACCATTTGCTTTACAATATGTTCAAGGCGTAAATAATGCCACATTCGACCAAGACAATGTCTGTCCTCATGTTGCAGCTGTTATATTATAATTTCTGCAAGAGGTCAACACCTTCTCAATTGAGCTGCGCAATCGCCAAACCTATTGTCCATAGAATACGTTTGATATAGGTCGAAAAGTTGTTAGGCTTTCTAACTCACCGACGAACTTAAATAGCTACATAATGCCCCCATAATTTTTTTGAAATGAGTTTTCATATGCGCCAATTTCATTAACGAATAGCAGCACGTATTTGATTACGTGAAGCAGCACTTCTTATTAAATTTTCTAAATAAAAGGTAAGAATTTTTCAACGAAAATTTAATCAATCATTATTCTCAAAAAGCAAATATTTTTCTAAAATTTGGTTTTAAAAACATGCTCTTATTAGGTGATTCGTTTTTTATCACACAGTATATACAAATTAACAACTTTTTCTATGCACCAAAACTGTTGTATATATTAAATTGATTATGAAAAACTGGTTTAGTATTTGTATACCTATTATATTATTTACCGTTTGCATTCGACCGTACTAATTGTTGGTTCGAGTGTAAATAAATATTATGTTTAATATATTTTTCTTTGAGTTGAGTCAGGCAATTGCTGGTGGATAACTTTTTCGACATTTATAATTATAAATTATACTTACGATAAGTACTACATTTCTCTTTAAAAGCGAATAGAAAATATGTTTTGGTGAACCAAAATAGAACAACTTTGTTTACTCGGACTATTGCATAATTCCATAGCATTTCTATTAAATTAATCTTTTTTATCAAACGAAGTACATTAATTAATTGTATATCCTCTCGAATTGCTTTAGTTGATCATTTACTTTTTTTTAAATATCTCTTTCTACATTAAAAGAAATTTCGTGGTGTAATATACATGTACTGTAAGTTTTTCTCGGCTCCTTCTATTGAATAACAGCTTAAAGACAGCCAAGTTATTGCAATAGATCAAGATAACGTGACTGTATCCACGGTTCACGTTTTAAAATAAGATTTGAGATAGTTTTATTTTAAAAGATAATAAATGATGGCGAATTGTTTGCAAGTGATTTAAAGAGCAAAAAAATGGAGGCATACGAGTAGAAGATGGCAACGAAAGTGTACTCAATGCATCACTGCAGGAGAATTGAATAGAAAGTATAAGATTTTATGCAATATATCAGCACAAGATAGATAAATTTCTTTTAAAATTAATTGTAGATATATTTACTTCATATGGCAAAAGAAAGGAATCGCTTCCAATCTATGTACAAGGATATTCGGGCACTATTTCATCATTTATATGCAATGTAAAGCTTTATTTATAGCATATTTTTTCATACTATTTGCAAACACCTCTCTGCTAATCACACTCCCACGTCAAACTAATTGATAATTGAATTATTTTATATATACATTTTGTAATACGCACAGAATTTTCGCCAGCATGGTTTATTTCTTTGGGTTATCAGACAATTTTTTCGAAATTTAAAATTATAAATAAAACGTGAGTGCCACCTTCTGTGAAAATAATCAAGTCAATCTTTAATTACGTTTTATGGAAAATGCAAAGCATTCTGTTTAAAGTAAATGTTTTCTAAATTCACATCAGCCAGTGATGGTAAAACAAAATTTTGTAACACTTTTTGTAATAGTTAAATTGACTCAAATGTTTTTCGAAAGAAATATCTCATAATTCTTTCAGCCAAAAATCCTACACTACAAGTTTATTTTCTTAGATTTTTGAATTTTTGTGTTAATTCTAAAAAATAAATTTTCTTCTCGTCTATTGACTGTAATTTTGAGATGTTATAGGTTCTTTTGTAGTAAAGCCTCATGTGAAAAGAATATTTTGCGATTGTCCATAAGATTTTCTCCAACTCATAAGCTTATAATCTCCAGAATCAAAAGTTTGAATAAATTCATTTTTAGAGAAGTATTTTATTTCCCTTGAAATTTTTTTGTAACAAATTTGTGCTAACACCAAATACTGCAGCTCTTTGAACTTCACCTACTGGTCTCAGAGCCGACAAATTACCGAATCTCATTGTATCGTTTTCTGATTTTCATCCTTTTAGCTACAGAATGAGTTTCGTAAAATTTTTGGACTGTTTTAAACGTATTAATTGTAATATGAATGCCAGGGCACTTGTCATTAAATTTATCAATGATTATTTGGTACATAATGTCTGCAATATCATAACGGTGTTCTAAATCAATTCACTGTTGCATCGTGAGCCTAGCTTTAATTAAATGTAGTAATTATTGACAAGTATTTTAAGTAATAAATCTAATTAATCACTTTGATAGTTTCAGATAAAACGAAAACTTTGAATGTAATTTTAACTTAAACCATATTTTTGATAATAAAAAGGCATGTCTTTTATTGTAAAGAGCGAGGCAGTTCGTAAAATATTCTATCAATTTTGTAGGCTTTGTACTAGCAAAAATTATTATGAAGAATACATGTTTTCCTAAAACGTACAATATTTTCTAGAAATTTCCTGGACACATTGCATATTGAAGACGCCCAGACAACATTCGATGGCACTAACTAACTATAAAAATTTCACAATTTGATAAGGAATTCTTCATTATGTAAAATATATTACTATAATGTTAAAGCAGTTATTTTGTAATGTGATCAAATAAAGTCAAAGCATATGAGAAAACAAAAGTGAAATAAGGAAATGTCACGCACATAATTTATAAACATATCATTTGATAGTCCAATACAACATAAAAATATAACTTCGCCACAAATTACCATCACATTTTGTCGGTAAAAGTTTCATGACGAGGAAGCAAAATACCTGTCAGTAACCGTGTTTCAATGATGAGGTAATTTTAGTTTTGTTCGGTGGAAAATGTCCTTTCAATTGTCGTTCTTGCAATCCGCAATGTTTACAATTTCATAATAAATCGAATGTCGCAAGAGCGAAAGGAATCTATTTAAATTAGAAGAACTGTTGTAGACAATCAAAAAAGAAAAAAAAAACTTGCATTGTATACGTCGGTAAAACTTAGAAGTTATATCGCATCCGATATCGAATAATATGAAATTGTTCCGGTAAGAAATCTGCAAATATCATTTTTAAGATGCATAATTAGGTATGATGTAAATGTCTTGAGAAATATCTATTAATTTTCTAATTTAATCATTCTATTCAAATTGATAATTAGTTTTTTATTTAATTTGAACTTTATAAGTAATAAGAAAAATGAGGCCGGATACGTATTGGGATGCTAGATCATTATGAGATTCAATTTGTTAAATTTAAAGTTAAATTGTCGAGCAGCTATGGGTGCTACATAGAATCTAGTTTATATTAATGAATTTTAAATTTATACAAAGATGTGTGTTACAATACAAACTAAAAATTAAAGTTTGAAATTTTCCATTTTTTAAAATTTTTACCTAAAGATATAATTAAATTTTCTAACCTTACTGTGGCGACCTATGCTTGACGGAGCGGCGACTACGTAAAATGGCGGAGGGCTATGTTTCCCTAACCAAGAATTTACGAAAGCGTGTTTGGGATTCGCCGACGAATAATCGTACTTTAATTGTTCCTCATCAGTGCTGAAACAAGGACATATGGCTCTGGCACCTTTATAAGACGCAATCGCTGCACAAATACATTCTAGCGCAGAAACTATGAGCAGTCCAACATTGGTTAAAGCAGCTGTATAGCGTGATGATGCCATGTCAATCGGCTGCGAAGTTGTGGCCACCTGAAAATAATTTAAATTTTTTATTTAGAGTAGATATTTTATCTTTTTTAATTTTGAGAATATAGCATTATGAAAGAAGAATTGTACGGCAATAAAACGGCATGAAAATATACAGGATGTTCCATTTCAAAAAGCAAGTTTCTCTCTTTTAAAGATGTTATAATTAATCTTGTGCGTAGACTTCCGTGGTCGTGGTCCATACTATCTTCTTCTGGGGTTCTGGACTGGAACCGTGTCACTGGTATAACTTGCAGTTATACCAATGATACGATTCCAGCCCGGAAGCCCAGAAGAAGATAATGTTATAATTAATTTTCAATGTTGAAACACCTTGTATAATATAACGACGGTATTAAGTATAGATTGTGGGTCACGATTATATCAAAGAATTGTCGGAAAATAATAACTAATAAAAACATATTAATTTTCAAAGAGAACTACATACATACTTACATAAATGAACTTTTTTCTTAAAAGTGAAAATTAACTAAAATTTACCTTATTATGTAATGCAAATCAGAAAATGTAATAATATACAGGATGTTCCATTAAAAATAACAAAATTATCTAATGTATAGGCAAAGCTAAGTACTCAGTACATTTACAAAAATACGGGATAGAGTACTTGATTTCAAATAACTTACTTAAAATATTTTTTTAATCTAACTAATGTGTTATAGACCTAATATAGACCTAATACAGGTAATTACCAATAGTATTTTTTTTGGCAATTGGGCCAAATTGGTACTAGTCAAGCACTTATTCATCAAGAACCAGGCGATAACCGGAAGCATGGTAAATAAGTTTTGAAGTGCGAGCTGAATTTACACTGGAATTCTAGAAGATAAGTTGCCCTTAAATATTGCAATATATACATTGATGAAGATGAACCACCCACACTCGTATACTAGAAACAGTTTATTAAGGAGGAAGAATTGTTGTGTCTAGATGAACATATAGGAAATATTACTTTTGGTGTGAAATAAATTGTTGTTAATAACTGAAAAAGTGAAAAGAAAAGTCTAAATCTATTTACTCAGAAAAAACTAAGAAAAAAAAATATATGTAAAGATTCAATAAGGGATGAACTATTGCTATAAATATCAGACATAGTATATTTAACCCAGATACGCCTAATGTACTATTTGTAATACACTTCTAACAAGTGCAAATAGGCAACGGACTATCAATATACATATAATAGGATACGTTGTGTTTGGTATACATCAGAGCGTATGAACTGACGCAGTGCATATTCTATAAAAATACGTTATATGTATTAGTGTGTTAAAAATAATACATTTTAAAAAATGGCTGAGTATGCTTTATCATTTAAAAGTATTTAGAATTTATGTAAAGTGTTTTACATAAGAAGTATTATTAAGACATATTTCTGTATAGACGCATAATTTATTATCTACAAACAAAGATTTGGATCTTTGTTTGTAGGTAATAATACAATTGAAGATCCAAAATTTTAACTTTTCGGTTGTTATTTTTTTTGCTTTTGTAATGTGTACTATATATAGTACATTAGGCAAATTTATATCTATGAAAGTTTTCCTTGCTTTAGAGGTCTTGCACTTCAAGATGCGTTCGCTATGTTAGATAACAGATACAGATTCAGGCGATGAAGACATTGCGAGCATAAATAATTTCCCCGGATCACAGCTAAAAGTTCCAACTGAAATAGTTTTCGAAAACGATATTGGCGATGACTTTTTCTCTGAAGATGATGTACCTTTATCAGAAATTCAGAAAATCTTAATAAACAAACCAAGAGGTACTGTCAAAAATAAGATTAAAAAAGATTATCAATGGATCAGGGAAGATTTACAGCCTGTAATGGATCATTTCGATGATTATGAAGTGTCTGAAATCCAAGAGAACCCACTGCACATTTTTCAAACTTTTTTTATTAAGATTTGATAGAAATGATTGTTACACAACACATATGCTCAACGAATAAATAGAAAAACCAATATTGAAAATTTTGAAGTTATAAGTATTATTGGAATACTACTTTTTGGTTGGTATGTTCAAGTTCCAAGAAGAAAAAAGCCGTGAGAAGGAGAACAAGATATTTATAATAAGTTAGTTGCTGAATCTATTAGTAGAGACAAATTTGAGTACACACCAACATTCACTTAGCAGATAAATTCACTAAAGTCAGACCATTGTTTGATCATAAAGAACTTCATTGAATATGCTCCAATTAGCGAAATGTTTTCCATAGATGAAGCCGTGACACCATATTTTGGAAGCCATGGCTTAGACTAGATAGGGTTACAAATTGTGGGTTTGCTCAAATCGAGTGGGCCATATCAACTAGTTCGAGCCTTTCCAATATAACTAATATAAGTGAAACATTCCGATATACGAGACGGTGCTGTGATGGTATAAGAAAAAAAAAATTCTTTGATAATTTCTTTACTTCAGAACCATCGATTGAATGTTTTATTGAAAATATCCTCTACGCTACTGACGCAATCAGAGAAAACCGTTTGTTCGGGAATTCTTTAACGGATTACACGTCGATAAAACGACAAAATGGAGGAGTTTATGACTATCAAAAAATTGCAGATGGAAATATTATTCTTGAGAAGTGACATGACAATAATGTGGTATGTATTTGTTCTAATGCTGTAGGAATGAAGCCCACTCATTCAGTAAAAAGGTACTGACGAAAAGAACACAGAAAGATTCATGTAATTTGTGAAGACAATCTGCAGCAAGTCCTCACAATTCTGTTTTTCTCTTTCTAGATACCGCAACCTCAACTAGTCAATTTGCATAACAGGAATATAGGAGGAGGTAGTAGACTAATATTTTGAAGATCCGATCAAAATATTAGTCTGCTACCGCATATCAATACGAGGGAAAAGTGGTACTTTCCACTTATTGCACATTGCATTGACATATCAGTTTAAAACTCATGACAGATACATAAGCAAAATGGTGGACAGTTAGATGCTCTTTCTTTTAGACGAAGGATTGCTACCTCTCCACAGGTTAAAAGTAAAAAAAAAACTGTATGTATATATATATAGGGCGACATTTATTTCATAACACTGATTTACGCTATGATCGGCTAGACCACCTGGTGATATCTGGGGAAAAATAAACGCGCTGCGAACATTGTCACGAGAGAACAACAACCCGATGTTCTAAGTGTAATATAGGATTACGTACAAATTTTTTATGCAATATCGCACATTTTCTTAATTTAGTATTGAGAGTTCTGTGTGTACCTAATGTATTATACATAGTACAGTAAAAATTTTGTTCTTTCATGTAAATGAAATACATGCAGCCATAATTTATTAGACTTTCATCTAATAAAACATTATTTTTTCACAATTGTGGCGGAAGTTTGCCCTGAAAGTTTGTAGATGTATCATCAATCACTCACAATATGACTTAATGTAGATGGTTAATAGAAGCTTCTGACGATTTTCTTCTTGAAAAAGGAGATACTGTATACTTCAACAGGACCTACAGGATAACTACGAAAAACATTAATAAGTCTATAAGCAGGTCAGATGTTTTTTTCATATCATAAAGGAATTCATTTTTAAGGGTCTTAAAATTATATTCCGAAAGAATATTATGTACTTTTTATTAATTATATAATATAATAATTTTTACGAAATTTTTTTCGTATAGATCCAAAGAAAGCAATTTCATCTAGATACGACTAGTTATTGCTTTTATCCACTTTTCCTTTCATTATTTAATAAGAAATTCTCACTGTTGCATAAGATGATTGTACCAATATTTGTGTTTCATATCGCTATTTTTTAATAATTGGAAGATAAATTGTATGCCTATATATGTACAGATCTGTTGCAAAGCTTACGTAATAATAATTATATTACAAGAAGCAATTGCTAAATATCGCATGTATAGGTGAAATGAGGAAAATAGACCATAGGCTTCATTATTTAAACGCTGCAAACAATATGATCTAAATTATTGATCGCATTTATTAGATACGACAAGCAATTAAGAGGAAGTGATTAAAATAAATAATTCATTTCAAATTCATTATGCGAACGTACAGTAACAGGGCAATTTGTTATTAATTATTTCAAAAGAGTTCTATAATCTCAGATAGTTTTTCTTCTTTATAATTTTAATCTGAAATATAATTAAGAATAGCAATTTTTCTAATTATACGAGGGTGGTCTACAAACCTTAACAACGTTAACCGTCAAGTTTTAGATCGCTGTTTATTAGTTCCGTTATAATGATTGTTTAGTTAACAGGATCTCAGCCTTTCTGACGCAAGGAATAGTGTTAAAATTCATGCTGAAATTCTTTTTTCTATTCATTTGACATGTTAATGATATTTCACCAGTTGTCTTTTGTAACGTTGTTCAGTGATATACATATGTATTAGCTACCTGTCTTGCAAAATCACCTTCCATTCTAGCCCATATCAGGTCAAGAGTTGAATTTGCAATGGTATGGTGGTAATCTTAGAACTGCCCTATTATGAACTTTCGTAAGTTCATCAATTACATGTTTATTAAAGTTTTCTTTGTGCTGTTTAACCAAGTGTAATAGTTTGCCTTTGACTATGTCTTCTTCGAAACCTATATTGTTGTCTCACAGTCAAGACTCAATAACAATATCTTTCCTTGTAACTGAAGTTAGCACTTTTACAAGTTTTCTACTATGATATGACGCGTTATCTAACATAACAATGCAATTTATTTCCAAAGGTGCCAGTACTCTTTCGAACCATTCCTCAAAGATATTTGCATTCAGTTTTACGTGGTAATCAGTGATCTTTTTGGCTCGAACAACAACAAACCATCTTCGACAAATCCATCTTTCGAACCATCACGAAGAACAATCAATCATGTTCCCTTTCCGGTAAGATTTTTTAGACCTGTCGAGTGTCTAACAAATCTTGCATTGGACTTGTCACTGTTTCATCCACCTATATCTTTTGCATATTTTCCCACGTTTCATCCGGGTAATACGTTTTTCTATTTTGCTTTCGAAATTTTTTATTTTACGAAGATAGCATCCACAACGTTATACGTTTTATATTTGTTAGGTTCTCATCTTGATTTACTTAAAATAAAATTTTATTTATTGTTGGTACTTTATTAAAAAACTAGTGTACAGTACGTCTAATAATATTATACATATCATCATCAATACTTTCTAGGATAGAACGCGGTTTTATATCTCTTTAGAGGTTGCAAGTCTTGTGCATTATGTTCACGAAAATTAATTACAAACACTTGCAGAACAAATACCTACAACTTCCGTTGTAAATTTAAAACTCGTGTCCTAGAGTCAGCTAAGCATTCTAGTTGGCGCGTTCTAAATATCTTTAGTACGGTTTTTTTTGTACTGTAAAATCTCTCATCAATCGTCTCTTTGTCAGTATTGATTGTATTTTACATAGTACTGTATATGCAGGTGAAATTAATACGTGAAGTTCAACATTTTTGAAACTTGAAACAAAAATTAATTTAGAAATCATTTGGCTTTCATTTACGGTCAATAAATCTTACCTTAAATGAATCTTTAATAAAATTTTAAAAAATAGTGTTAATAACTACAACAAATATATGTACAAAACAACAACGGAAAAAGTATATATTTGAGAGTGGATCATAGTTACAGCGTTACAATATTCTTTGATTCTGTTATAGAGGTGTGATTTACATCGTTTGTTCCCAGTTTTTAATAGAACTGTAAAAACCAATAGAAAGGTACTTTTAAAAATCGAGCAGTGAACACGCGTTTTTCATTATACTCGTCGTTTACTCAGGTGATCGGTTTGGCCTACCTACCGCAATGGATCTTTTATCCCATGGAAGAACATATGTGAACTTATGATGTTGTGATTATGTGATAAAAAACATTGCATTACACATTTTTGTTATTGCATCATATATTTTGTTGTATTGTAGTATATTAGTTGCAAGCTAATAAATATTACATTACGTTTTCAATGCTAGAGTGAATTCACTACACTCCATAGAAGGAACGGAACCTATTTCAAAGTACAAAGTCAGCGTGCTCAGCGTGATTTAGAAAGAGAGAGCAGTACATAAAATTGCATGTTAACGAAGAAATAAAAATTCAACTCTATCCCAAGTCGATACTAGAAATGTAGCCTTAGATTTCATTCAAGTTATAGTACTATTTTGTGAGCCAAGAATTCTTAATTCATTATTTTACTTATAATTATTCTAAAAAGGTCGAGAAATTCAAGATATTTGAAATCATTATAAATGGATTCCATATTTGGGAAAGGATGTAAACAGATAACCTTCGGGCCCGCTATGAGAATTTGTTGTTCTCAAACTAAAACGTAACTGTTTACAGGGTACGAAGGAAGCATCACCACTGATATATTTTTACGAGAGAAACACTAGCTTCAAATTTAATCACTAAAGATTGATGTATAGCTCCTTTCCACATTAATTTTCGTAATTCTGTATACGTATTTCGACAACTACGTTGTCATCATCAGCAGATAATTAAGCAGTGTCGCACCTGGAGAACTATGGCAAGAAATACCCGTACGAAAAAACTAATTCTGCACATGATCCGTCCCGCTGAAAGCCAAGACGCACACCTACTAGCTTCAAAATTATTAGAAAAACAACTATTGGCTTAAATAAACGAAAATTATCAAAATTCATCAAGCAGGCGAAATACAGTATTTCACGTTTTTCAACAGATGTAAAAGTAAGTCAAAAGGAAAAAGGATTCTACGTAAATGATATCAGTGATAAGTGTATATCTGAAACGATCATATTCTATAGTAACACTAAATTCGCTGTAGACATGATGAAGCAGGTGGCAAGAAGATACACCGTGAAATCGAAATCGCGATTTCCTGTGTAGGTTTTCTTCAATATTCTTGATCTTGTTGATATAAACTCATGAATGTTATCCAAAGAAGCAATGCTTTCTAGGTAACAATTTTATACAAATTAGTTGAAGAATTTGCCGAAGATTTTTAATATGCACAACAAACAGCAAGAAGATGTATACAAAACGTCAACAAATTCAAGTTCAGTTTTGTGTGTGCGAAAAAGATGCTAAATAAGGTATTAGCAAAGAAAACAAAATTAGAAGAATCTGTTACAAATAAAAAAAATAAAATGCCAATAATTTAAACATATTATTATAGTTTGCATATTATTTATTTTTAGATTTAGAATAATTAAACATTATGTAATTTTTTACTTTTTTAAATCTATATTTTTAAATTTAATAAATAAATATATCGCACTCGTTATTTGTATAAAATTATCAGGTTGTAACATATATTCTGTCCGATTCTCGCAGCAACTCGCATATATACGCATTACGACGAAACGTTGCGAAATCTCTGCAATATGAGTCATATTGGTTTATTCGCAATAAGTTAGTCAGTACTTCTGCAACTTTTGAAGAGTGTACATATTGTTCTCAATTTCTTTTTCGTCCATTAAAGATGGAAGTGACAAAAGAACATATTCGACATGTTATGCTTTACGAATACAAAAAAGGAAATAACGCGAGTGAGTCGGCTAGAAACATTCAAGGTGTCTATGGCAATGATGTTGTTAGTGAACGGATGTGTCGGAGATGGTTTGAAAAGTTTCGAAACGGTGACTTAAGTTTGAAGGATGACGAGCGTACCGGGCGGCCTTCTGGATTCGATAGGGAGGTCCTTCGAACTCGGGTTGAAAATAATCCATTTACAACAGTGCAAGAACTTGCACAAGAATTTGACGTAAGTCATATGACTATACATCGTCATTTGCAATCATTGGGAAAAGTGGTAAAGTTAGGAAAATGGGTATCGCATGAACTATCGCCAGCACAACTCCAACATCGTATTGATGTGTGCATTTCAATGCACTCTCGTCATCTCCGTGCTCCGTTTTTAAATCAAATTGTTACCGGAGATGAAAAGTGGGTGCAATACAAAAATATTAAGCGTCATCATCAGTGGCTTAGTCCTGGTGAGAAGGCGGTGCAAACGCCTAAAGCTGGACTGCATCCAATGAAAACATTGCTCTGTGTTTGGTGGGATATTAAAGGTGTAATTCATTTTGAGATGCTGGGAATGAACGAAACCATCACTGCCGCACTTTACTGTCAGCAACTCGACCGTTTAATGGAAGCCCTGCAGAAAAAAACGCCCAGCACTGGTCAATCGACGCGGTGTTCTGTTCCATCAAGATAATGCCCGCCCACATACGGCTCGCATCACTTCTCAGAAATTGGAAGAACTTGGCTGGGAAAAAATTTCACATCCACCGTACTCCCCAGACCTTGCTCCTACGGATTACCACTTATTTCGAAGCTTACAAAACCACCTTGATGGAAAAAGCTTCAATTCCCAAGAAGATGTTCAAACCGCAGTAACTTTATTTTTTGATTCAAAATCCGAAGAATTTTTCCGGAGAGGAATTCATATGTTACCTGAAAGATGGCTAGCGGTAATAAATAATGAGGGAAAATACATTGACGATTGATAAATAAAAACTTTGTACAAAAATTTAATAAACAAGTTTTACAAATTTTCGGACAGGATTTATGTTACAACCTGATATTTTGTTCGCACTAGTTATTTTTTGTTAATATATTTTTGCTATACATCGTAAAATATGAAAGGTTTTACAATAGAGACATAACAATTATGTATTTTAATACGAACGTTTTTCATGATCTGTCAACGTTGAAACGTCAGTCAAGCTTAACATTTTTATCATAGTGGAGTTCGCAAACGAGGAACGTTTGGAAATTATTAAAAATTACTACCGCAATTCTGAGTCGTTGATCGCAATTTTAAGAACGCTTACCCCAATTTTCGGTTGTAATAATCGTCCCGTCAGACAGGCCGTGCATGCACTAGTGGATAAATTCGACTCACAATATTCACTATTGGATGTTTCTGTGCCCATGGGACAACGCGCTGGCCTAAAATATCGCAGCCGTAAGTGCTTTAGTTCAAAAAGAGCCAAATCAGTCAATTCCAAGCCGTTCATAGGAATTGGTAATCTCTCAAACGACATTGTGGCGAATTTTGGCTTACGCCCTTACAAGATCAAATTAATTCAAGAACTGAAGTGTTTTGATCATTTGAAGCACCGAAACTTCTCCGATTGGGCTCTGCTAAAGTTTGAATAAAATCCTGAATTTCATCAAATATCATCTTCAGCGATCAAGCTACTTATTGGCTTAATGGCTTTGTCAATAAGCAAAATATGCGTTAATGGACAGCTACAAACCCACAAGTACTTTAAGAGACTCCAAAAATGATCGTGTGGTGTGGATTTCATGAATAATTGGATCATATTTCTTCGTCGATGGAAATGATCGCCACGTTACGGTCAATGAAGTTCGCTATCGTGCCATGTTGGAAGGCTATTTTTGGCCAGAATTGGATGGACTTCATATCAGTGATATGTGCTACCAACAAGATGCCGTCACACGCCACACAGCTGATCGAACAATTGATCTACTGAATGTGATGCGAATGCGATTTAACGCCATTGGATTTCTTTTTATGGAGTTGCGTTAAGTCGTTGGTTTATGCCAATAAGCCAACAACGTTAGAGGAAATCAGGAACAATGTCAAACGCGAAATTGTCAACGATCCGGCCGATATGTGTGAAGGAGTGGTGGAAAATTGGCTCCAAAGGGTCGATTGCTACAAACGTGGTCATATGAATGAAATCGAACTCCATAGTTAAATGTAACATGTGTACTGCGCCTGGAATAAATTTTAGCCAAATATCCCAATTATTCTGTTTTATTTAAATACAAAGTTGTTAGAAACCTGATATAACTTTTTAAAGACGAATTACTTGATCCATTGTGGTAGAAGTAGGTATACATAAAGTATCGGTAGGTTTAGCGTTAAAGTAAGGATATTACTCTTCAAGGATACCAGCAATACTAAACGGAAGTGTCAAGCACGCAAATAACTTTTTATTTATGCAACTCATCCCGACGTCCTAATAATTTTCCGGTCCTGACTATTATCTACTGTGAACTTGTTTTTTATTCAGTCTATAATTGCATTATTAATCGTCCTTGAAATTAATTTTAATGTGTTTACAAATTTATTTTAATTTATGCAAAGTATCTGCGAATATACATGTATTCATTTAATTATCGCAGACACATTTAATTGCAATAGAAACAAAACTATGTTGTTCAATTTTGGTTATTAAATAGCATAAATTAATGGGCTATATATAATGTTAAATTACATATCAACGAGATAGCAAAATCAGATGCCATGAAAAAAAAACAAATTAAAATAATAAAGTTTATACACAGGTTGTGGTTAAAAAGTCTTTAAAGCTCTGGAAATAATGTACATGGAAAAGTCTGTTCTTGGTAAGTTGCAATACAATTTGGTTTTAAAGCATATATATTTCAGTATTCAAATTAATTTATTTTGATTATTTATGAAGACTGGCAATATATGTATGTAGTTTACCAAAAAAAAAAGAGAAACTAGACGGATTATAAGGTGATTTCGTAAATTATTCAATTTAAACGTGCCGTGTAGTATTAAGTTTCAAAAGGTAAAACGCGAAAAGGCGGTTAGGCTTAAATGAGGATGCTTAGCCAGGAAATAAGAGATTCAAAACGATGCAAATGAGCCACGGCTTTAAATTTGTTATTATTTTTCAGCATATTTCCTTCGAAATTTAACAGTCTTGGTTTAATATAGAAGCGCTGAAAGGAATGAAAAGAATTGAGTTTGGGAAACAAGTACCTTGGAAATGGATCTAGTGAATAGGATGGAGACTTCAGATTGTACACAAACTAGTCTTAATTGATCCAATTTTTGGGATATGAACAACTTATCGTTGAAAGATGAAAGATAAGTTTTTTACGAGAAATTCCAGGTCTTGTTCAGAAACTACTATATCTAATTTAATTAGTAGTACGCTACATTACTGTTTAGCCCTTTACAATAATTATTAGAATCCTAAAATATTGTAGTCATTCCCTTACTCGCGATGAAAGTATCTTAGCTTTTTTTTGACGAACAATCGCCATGATGTATCCACTGTTGAGGTTGCCTCTTGGGTTGAGTAACACTTGTGGCAGCTTGGTTGTTAAACAGCTTCAAATTATAGTTCGACGTTTACATGCTATCATTTACGACATACCCAAATGTATTTGAAAAATGTGCACGTTCAGCAGATACACTCACGATTCTTCAGTAGTTGAAAATAATATCATTAATTTTATTTATCTTTTACAGAGTCATTTCAGTTTTTACAATCCTGACTCTGTACATCACCCTCGAGGCTCAGCCAAAATATCAGATGTGTTTAGTCCTTTAGAAAGTCAATAACGAATTGCGAGTTTATGCATTTCAGGATTCTCCCCTTTAGGCACTTTATGAGAATCAAATTTTAAAAATTAAACATATTAGAATATAATGTGTTTCTTAAAAATTGTGCAACTTATCAAATCTTACTTTCTTTCTTCGTAATTTGGTAAATAAGGAGTTGCTCAATGTATTAAAGAAATTAGCGGTATCATGGAAATTGATAAGATTGATGAAGATATACAGAAATATATACCAAGTGTACCGGAAAGTCATTACTGGTTTTTACGTAAAATCTTCAAAAAAATGGAAAAATTTATTTATTCAAAGTATTAGCCATTTAATTTTACACATCTTATCCATTTTTCAGGCAATTTATGGATGCCATCCCAAAAAAACTGTTTGTCCTTTGAGCAAAACCATTCATCGAGCCATTTTCCAACTTCTTCGAAATTGGCGAAGTGCTGCTTTGCAAGCGCGTCTCCCATTGATGTGAAAAGGTGATAGCCAGACGGAGTAAGGTCTGGAGAGTACGGCGGGTGCGATATTATGTCCCATCTAAGTACTTTCATCGCTTCCTTGGCCGGTTTTGCTGTATGAGTCGGTGCGTCATCGTGCTGTAAAATCACTATATATTCGTATCTTCAGGCTCATTCTGGACGTTTTTCTATCAATACATGGTTCAAATTGATAATTTGTTGTCGGTAACGATCACTATTAACTGTTTCACCAGGTTTCAACAGTTCGTAATACCCCACACTACTTTGGGCCCACTAAACACAGTCTTGCGATAAAAACGATTTGGCTTCGGAGTCAATGGGACGGCTTCGGGCTTAGGGTTTTCAAAATAAATCCATTTTTCATCACCAGTCACTATTCGCTGCAGGAATAACTTCCGATCATACCTTTGAAGCGGCATTTCACGGACGATTTGTCGATTTTCCACTTGCCTGTCATTCAATTGACGTGGCACCCGTTTTCCCGTCTTTTGAATTTTTCCCACTGTTCGTAATCGATCGCTAATCGCATCTCGAGCCACTTTTAACGCTTCTGCCAATTGTTTTCGAGTCTTCACAAATAAATCCTGCGGTTTCGCAAATTCAATTTTTTTCGCTCCACCAGAACGTTCTTTGTATTACACATCGAAATCATCGCTTTTGAATTGTCGAAATCACGCCTCACCTGTTTCTATGGTTGGAGCATGCTTACCTACATTTCTATCAGCAAATGATGACTTTCAGCGGCTTTTTTCTTTTGATTAAATAAGAAAAGTAATGCGTGCGGCAATTGGAGTTTTTCAGACACGAAATTAGACATTTTCAAAGAGGTATAAATCTATGACAATGTTACTTTCGCAAAATATAACATGTATGGCTTTGAAGCTTGATGCCCGTAGAATAAAATGACATGTGCATGTGTCAAATCATAACATTATATACTTAAGCTTAGCGATATCTGTTAGAAAAACCAGTGATGACTTTCCTGTACACCTGGTATATGTATATATATGCAAAGCTCAAATGTAAAACTAAAAATTAATGTCAATGATTGGAAGAATTTATAGGCATCTGGCTCTACCTTTGGCATTAATTTATATATATATATATAAGCAAAGCTCAAGAGTAAAACTAAAAATTAATACCAATGATTGGAAGAATTTATGGCCAGAGATAGAGCTAGATGAACTTAGCTAATTTTGCGCTGGAAGCTGCTGATAATATGATTAATAATTTTTATTGAGCACTGTTCGATTTTGGTATATGCTAATATTGACATTGTAACCAGATCGGCAAAAGATTTAAAACACATGCTAATACTAGGAACACGGGGCAACTACACAGTAACTGCGAATAGATACATTAAAAGAAACAAATTGGTAAGATAAGGTCAAACACAATTATGAAAGAACTAGAAATTTTAAATACGTTGCCTCCATAATGAATAAAGTGAATGCGCTTGGTGAGAAGATTATAATTAGACTAGTAGGGGACTATAAATATTGTTTTGGGTTGAAGCATATGCTGAAGTAGAAAATAAAAATTATTATTAAGTCAGTTGTAACTAATGCATCTGTATCTTGGTGTATTATTAGAAATGTCAGAAAAATATTGGATACGTAAAAATAATATATTTAAGAACAATATACGGACAACGAAAATGGAATGTTTTTGATTAATATTTATTTTTAATTAGGCGCATACATATATATAAATTATTCACCAATCTGGCGACAAAACTTGCTAAAACAGGAAGTATTCTTCAGTAAACATACAAAGAAATTGAAATATATATAACCGCTTAACGCTACAAAAATTCCCAGTGTTGTATAGAATGTATACTATATAAACACGCATTAAAAACATATCTCCATTATCCAATAATTCTTTAAAGTTTAATTATAATACATAATACCGTCAGTTGCTGCATCTTATTATATAACAATTTTCAAGCTATTTCATATACGTATGTTTAATGGAGGGCGACAAATAACTATTTCACAGGCGTCTGAATGAATTCGTGTTACGTGTACAGCAGTTTCCTTAATTATCACATGCACTGTAGATGTACGGCTTTTGTTTGTTATATACTTATGTAGGTGTAATCGAAACAAATGAATATTTTTCCCATGACAGTCAAGGTAAACGAAAATTATGGAAGAGACAGTTACGTCATTATCTGGCATCACGAGATTCGATAAATCGCGTTGTTGTTACTTGCAGTTATTTGATTTGTTTGGTTTTTATTTTCCTTATTAAAGTCGTAAATAAAATATTATTTACGAGTAATATTCTCCTAATGAAGATTCTAATCAGTCGACGGTGCTTTATTGGTACAAATGCTACTGCGATGTTTCAGTTTAATCTTTGTTTAGTTTAATGAAAGAGATAGAGAGTTATAATTATTTGAATTGAATATATCTATCAAAACGAGAAGATTGCTACCAGAACATCTCAAAAATGAAAAATTCAATCCTAAGCCCTTATAAATTCAGAACATATGAACGATTACCAAAATAATTTATGTCCTACCCTTAAAAGGAAATTATCTAGGACGGTCTGTACGTCTATAGTGTACTTACGATAACGCTTTAACGCAGTTATTATTATTGTTTCGTATGTTTATCCATTATGAACCACTTCTATTTTCTAATAAAAATATAAAAATACAAGTAAGTAAAAATATAAATTATTTATGAAAATGATTCCAAATTTATGTTTTATTACCTATAGATTTTAGCAATGGTTGCTAGTAACTATGCAGTGGAATTAAATGAATATATAATAAAGAAAAAAAATAACTAAATATACAAAGTGTATATAATATCGAATTTCGGATTTTTTTACTTTGAAGGCGATTGTTTGGGTAAATAAGAAAATTCCAAGATTTCACGAAAAACAACCTTTAAGACGGATTGTTGTAGCTAATTTAAATTGCTGTGTATTCTAAAAGTATCTGATCAAATTGAATGTATTTGGATTTATTTGAAAGCAATCTACAGTCTTCATTCACTAGCTTCTGATAGTTTTTATAAAATTTAAATCTTATTTTCAAGTTTTCTTAAAAAAAATTACCGAAAATTACGATGAAAACAAATTTAGATTCATTATTTGACAGTTTGACAGAGTCAGAGGGTTTCAGAGTTTCACAAGCAATCACCTTCCTAGTGAACAAATATGAAGTTCGATATTTATGTACGCATAATGTTGTTTATTAACGGGTGATTCTTTGGAGGTACTTTTTTCAAAATTAAAAAAAAAAAACTTCAATTTTATCGGGTGTTCTTTATTATTATACAAAAGAACCATTTTTGACATTTATTTCTAAAAAAATTATTTTTCTTTCAAATGTTGGCCGTAACTGTGTCTAACATGGTCCATTCTGAAGTTCTAATTTTCGATGACACGTTCGAGCATTTCAAGTGATATTTGTCGAATAACGCGAGTAATGTTGGCTTGCAATTGCTCAATCCTAGTTGGCTTATTCATGTAGACTTTGGACTTTACGTAGACTCAAAGGAAAAACTCTAAAGGTTGCTTTTGTGCAGGTTCTTTACGTAAAATTAAATGTTCACCAAATTATTCTCGCATTAAACCCAAACTTTCATGTATGTCGAGATCACGGGCTTGAATTTCACGCAGCAAATAGTCCGTTATCATGATGTGATAGCGGGTGCCATTCACAGTTATGTTGCGGCCGTCTTCATTTTTGAAGAAATATGGGCCGATGATTCCACTTGCCCATAAACTACACCAAACCGTGGTTTTGCCTGGATGTAATAGCAGCTCTTGAACCTCTTCGGGTTGCTTTTCACTCTAAATACGGCAATTATTAACGTAGCCATTAAGCCAGAAATGGGCCTCATCTCTGAACAAAATTTTAGTCAAAAACAGTGCATCTTCTTTAAGCTTTTCAAGAGCCCGAAGACTGAAACGGTGACGATTTGAAATTGTTGAGAGCGTATACTTTTAGCTACCATCACCATCTAGATGTGGTCTATTTAATTACCTATTATCCAATAATGAAAATCAAATTTTCAAATTTTTCGATGGCATAGCGAATTGTGCGTTCTGTGGGCTGATTACGTAGGCGATAAGTTGGTCTAAGCGCATAGAACACATTTCTCATGCGAAGCTGATTATCGTAATACGGCTGAATAATTTGTAAACGCTGTGTCAGGCTGTCTTCTCATAACAAAATGTCACACGATACTTAACTAAAATACCGTGAAAGATTGACACGACTCGCACTTTATCTGTCAAAAAATCGCTATTGAAAAAAGTACAACATAATGAATTACCCATTATATCATGTTTCTACAGTCAAACTGTCTACTTAAATCATTTTTGGTTATTAGTTATAAATAGTCGTAAGTTATGTTCATATTTGTTTTATTATTACATTTAATTCCATTGCATGATTACTAATAACGATTGCTATAATCTTTACCAAAATTACAAAAAATATGGATAAAAATATTTAAAGATAGATAATACATATAGATAAAAGAACAAAAATTAGGAATCATTTTCTTAAAAGATTTATATTTTTACTTATATATACGTAACTTTAAATTTTTGTTTGAAAATAGAAGTGATTCATAATGCATAAACATAGCGAACAATATTAATGACTGCTTTAAAAAGTTATCGCAAGTACCACTACAGGCGTATAAAAGTCGTACATAATTCGTATTTAGGGGTAGGATTATTTATGTACTTAAAGTAAAATCTCTAAGGAAACATACAAAAGAAGCGCATAGGTTTTCGGTCTGAGAGGCTTGTACATGTTCAAACGTGTTCAAAGAAATTAATTAAACGTTTTTAATTAATTTTTGTGTATTTAATTAACGATAGAATAGCAGAAAATAATATAATTTTCATTAAATTTCCCATCGTGAAAACTTAATTAATTTAAAATTTTTAATGAATTTCTGTGTATTTAATTAACTATGGAATAGCAGAAAATAATATAATTTTCATTAAATTTCCCATCGTGAAAACTTAATTATATGTTTATATATAATTATATAAATATATATATAATCATAATAACCTGACTGCGAGTTTTAAATAAATATTAGATCTGTTCCATAATGCGATTTATGGCGTGTTAAAGGACTCGAAGTTAGGTGTAACTTCGAGTTCTTTAACACGCCCAGTGGCTTAATTGGTAAAGTAGTCGTCTAGAAAACGGCAGATAGAGGTTCGAGTCCTTCTCCAGCGCAGAAATTTTTAATTAATTTCTGTGTATGCAATTAACGATGGAATAGCAGAAAATAATATAATTTTCAAGATTAGTGCAAGTCGTGTTGAATGTGCGCGTTCGCTTTTAATTATGTATGAAGACGACTCAAAATTGATTTTGACACAATAGTTCTGTATTATGGTTCTATATCTAAAAAGGAGTCGATGGAATGATGGTGATCAGAGGAATTTCTTCCCATATGGTTAAATTCGCTCAATCAATGAAACATATTATGGTCACAATACTGTAGGATTATAAGGGCATTTTACTACTTATTGATTTTAAAGATCGCAATACAGCTATCAACAGCATATATTACACTAGTTTGTTGCATAACATAAATTTTTATTTATATAATAAATAAATAATATATTAATTGACAAACAATATTCCTGACGTCGAAGAAAACTGTTAAGAGGTTTTCAATTACTGTATAACAATGCGGCCGTGTATATTATTGTACTTTTACAGGCTGCAATTTACGAATGTGATGTTTAAGAAATCGAACATTGACTGTACAGTTCTGATATGGCTACCAGTGATTAAAAAAGCTTTTAGGGGATGCTATGTTCATGATGAAATTGGCCTGCAAACAACTACAACATTTTAGGGGAAAGCAAAAAATTATTTTTACAAGATTATAGAATTAATTAATCATTGAAAATAAAAAATTATAAAATATTCAAAACTTTCTGTCAGACTGAGAATATCTTGTGCTCACCTTCGTACTTAAAGATACTAACTATAGAACGTCTATACGAAAGTTGCCTAAAAAAGTTCATGCTTTGCGTTCAATAGGATTGGAAAAACATTGCTATTTTCGATTTCTATTATTTATTCTTCTCTTTATAAAATTCAATTAATGGAAAACATTTTATAATTTGAAGTCATATAAATCTAATTCGGAGCATTTTTTTATAGAGAAAACGAATAATTTTTTGGAGAACGGAAATTTCAAACTTTCCGATAAATTGTCAAAAGTTGTAATTTATATAGATATATAGTATAATCTGTTTATAAAATTTTTTGTAAATATCTCTACGAATTTTTTGATAATTATAATCGTCTCCTGCATCGATCAAATTATGTATATTTCGATGGCTTCAAATCTACAACATCCAGATCAATTTCGAGTGTTCTGCAAGGCTCAAACCTAGGAACATTATTATTTAACTTATTTATTAATGATCTTTTGCTATTCATTCTATTGCATTCCTGGTTCAACATTAGTGTTAGTGTATGCCGATGATTCGAAGTTTTATTAAAAGATCGATTGTGATACTGATATTATATTCATATGTGAATGGCGTACTAGAAATAAATTAGAATAACAAATATGTATCACTACATGACATTTACAACAAGAGTGTAAGTTGTCCTCGTACTATATCAACGACTCAGTATTTTCTAAGAAAGCTAATTCAGTAGATCTTAGGTATAATATTTGACAGGCGGGAAAGCTTTGTTAGTCACACACACACACACACACACACACACACACACACACAGAGAGAGAGAGAGAGAGAGAGAGAGAGAGACATATATAAAACGTCACGTTTTCAACTTCTGTATAGCCATTTTAATCTTTCCCTCAGCTGAGAAATTATCTATAATTAAGCCGATTCCAAAGTCAAAAAATGTTAGCAATTTAAAGCCCGATAAGAATTTTACCAACTTTGGACAAGATATTCGAAAGATACATTGTAGGATAATTTTATTACAATTACAAATCAATCAGGATACGTCCATCGTGTAGTTGTACCACGGCTTTGACATATGTAGCACAGTTTACTATTATCAACACTTAATTGGGTTAGCATGTCGGAACCAGCAGTGGAATTGTGCAGACAATATCTTAAGGGCAGAACGCAAAAGGTAATCATAGATGATGTGCAATCTGAACCGCTGACAATGACTGATGGGGGTGTCTCAAAAAGCTAATCTTAGTCCCATATTATTCAATATTTATACATCTAAATTATGCCGATAATACACAGTTGTATATGCTTTTGACTCATTGAGATTACAACAAGCGGACCTATGTAACAACGCAGAAATTTGTGTCATTGCAGTAAGTAACACTAACTACATATAAATTCTAACATAACGAAACTTGTAGTATTTGGTCCAAAAGTAAAACGAAATTTTATAGTTTAGAACATCAATACCATATCCTTATTGGAAATCAAAAACTTTCTCTTACAAGATGCGTTAAAAATTTAGAAATGTATGTGGATGATAATCTTCGCTTTCACGAGAACATCACGTCCTTAATAAAAAAGCAATAATTTTATAAAAATCCCTTTATATGCGCAGATATTAATGCTAGATTATTGCTTTGTAATTCTTTAGTGTTGTTGCACTTTAATTACGGTGAAACGGTGTATTCCTGCTACGTTTCAAAAAATATCAGGCGCATACGGTTGGTGCAGAACTGGTGTATTATTGTCTCAGAATAAGAAGAAGTCATTCAAATATTGCGCCAAATTAGTACATATTTGAAGAGATTTCATCGGTTCTTGAACAGGCAAGCTTAATATGTATAAATGTATGCCAGATATCCGCCATTTTCCATAACCTGTAAATGTTTAATTACATTTTTGCATTGTCTTATTTTAATAATATTTAATCTTAATTTTGGATAGGTTGTATATATTAATCCAAAAAGTAACGTTTGTACAATCATACTTTAATTAAAATGATTTTTTTTTTCATTTATTTTTATATAATAAAGAAAAAGATTAATATTGTTGACAAACTACTACATTCACAACTGTTTATGTTTCATTTTTATGGTAAATTACACTTTTAAGTTGCGTCCCCGTTTTAGCGGGATATTTGAATCACTTATTCTTATTATGAGACAAGGTATAGATTGATCTACAGTATCAGGGGTAAACGTGGAGTTACACAGGCGTTAAGGAATACAGGCATATGTTTTGCTGTCGCAACAATGATCGTATTTAACAATTTGGTTTATATTCATTGTTTACATTCGTTTTATTCTTTTTATATTTTTGGTCAAAAAGGCTAAAGATAGAACGTTAAATATGTCTATGCACACGTTTATTTAGTCTTTTTGGCATTACGTGTATAATATGTTATGTATGTTTATATGTTTTTGTTTAATTTTGCCAATAAATTACTATTATTATTATTATATTGATAACACCTGTATCACAGTAGGTAGATTCCTGGGCTTCATAATGCGAGTCTCTTAGAAAGTTTTGAAACATGGACACCCTAACATCTCTTTACAATAGTTTTGTTCGCAGTAGACTTAGTTTGAATTGGTTAGATGATACGCAACATCTTTCTAAATCTGTTTAATGTGCAACCACTTAGCACAAGAAGAGAACAAATGAGTACTCTACTTATGAATAAATTGGTTTGTGGCGATATTGATTGTGCTTCATTGTTATTACTGGTTCGTTTTTTGTGTCTCGCTTAGCGAATAGATCATGTTATATTGTTTGTTTCGACGGTACGAAATAATGCTATGTTGAGAGCACTTCTGGTTCACTCGATAAATAATGCGAATATTCTTTACGATACATTTTTTAAATATTTGTTTTGACTTAATACATTAAAAGAAGTTTTGTTTTTAATGTTGTATATTATTCTTAATTTATAACTTACGTATTTTTTAATTATACCCTATATAGAGATTTAGCCGTTGGGCACTAATAAATATTGTTATTGTTATTATTATTATCAATACATTGAAGAAATAAACACTGGTTTTATTTGGCCTTAGGATATAAAGAAATGCTTGAAATTTTCTGGTCCAATCATTTTTGAATAAATATTTTAGTCGTTTGAGAAAAGTTAATATTCAATAAACAAAGTTAATTTGAAGATCATTCAGACCATGAATACATTAACCCACAAAATTTTAACTTTCATTCCTTTGTAAAAATCATTATATTGAATATACTGCCGAACAATTAATTTGGTATAACACTTTTTAAAATGCAGTGCATCCAATAAATTCAATAATTTGCTATTACGATATATAAGAGTTTACTTTTTATGTATCGATTTGTGTGCACAATCTGATGTGAGTAGCAGGAAACAGTTGGTGAATGAAGATTTAAAATCGCGGTTTACTTCCTTGAAGAAATCAATAAAATAATTTTCCTGTATTATTGGCACGGTAAAAGTATCATTACTGTAATTATTAGACATGTAAAGTTTATGCAAACAGAGCGAATTCAATACTAACATGCGTATAGAGCTATTTGAAGTAAAAGTACATGCTTTTATAGTACCTATATATGATATTCTGTTATTATCGTACGTGATATTTAATTAAATTAATATTATTTTAATGCGTTGTTATGTTTATGACAGAAGAACTCGGTAAAATATGAACATACTTTGTTTATTTAATTTAATGTTGTTTTGCGTTTGGTTTGTTTATATTTCGCATTTATATTTTCCGCATTTCGAATTCTAATCGATTCTGCTATTTCCACAAATAACTTGTTTACATCTATAGAGAAAGGTAAATGATTGGCATTGCTTTTAATTACTTTAGCAAAAGAAAAAGTATCAACAACATAATAATAATTATTTTACTTTTACTTATTATGTGTTTTTGTATTAATGTGTGTGTTAGCGAATATATAATACATATTTTTTTATTTTTTATGGAAAGTACTACATAGTTATTTCGTAATAAGCTGGCTTTAGATCTGCCGTAAACTTTATAGATTTTCAATTTAACAGCTTAACGCGGATGCCACAAGAAAGCTTCGGTCCTATAAAAGCCATTAACAAGGCTAGTTGGGCTAGTTAGTTGACTTTGTAATTGGTTCTATAGCTTTTGTGTCTTAGGATATACTACTGTGGGCAAAAAATAGTAAGACCTTTTAATTTAAATTTCGCGCGAAAACTCATTCGTCGAAATATTTTTTTTCTAGATTGGTATGACTGTCAGTGACATCTGTGCCAAATGTCACATCAAAAGTGCATTCGGCGATTTTTGCAATGAGTGAAATTATTCAACAAAGAAGTTCCATTAAATTTTGTGTACGGAATCAAATTTCTGGTGCCGAAACGTTCAGAATGTTGCAAAAGGCCTTCGGTGATAATTGTTTGTCGCGAGCAAGTGTTTTTGAGTGGTATAAATTATTCAAAGAGGGTCGAGAACGCGTTGATGACGAACCACGTCCAGGACGGCCATCAACATCAACTGACGATCAACACGTCAATAGAATCAAGGAATTGGTGCCTGAGAATCGACGATTAACAGTCAGAGACTTTACTGGCATCGTTGGAATATCGGAAGGATCAGTGAAAACCATTTTGAAAGATTATTTGGGCCTAAGAAAAGTAAAAGCACGATTTGTTCCAAAATCACTCAATTTTTTCGAAAAACAGCGTCGCGTTGACGTTTGTGAAACAATGCTTTCCGACTATCAAGGCAAACTGAAAGGCATCATAACTGGAGATGAGACTTGGATCTACGCTTATGACCCGGAAACAGACGATCAATCGGCCGAATATCGTATCAAAGGTGAGCCGAAGCCCAAAAAACCACTTCAAAGCAATTCAAAAATCAAGGTTATGTTGACAGTTTTCTTCGATTATCGAGGTGTGGTGCACTTCGAATTCTTTCCGACCGGCCAAACTGTCAACAAAGAATACTATTTGAGTGTTATGCGTCGTTTGCGCAATGCTATTCGTAGAAAGAGGCCAGAATTATGGGCCGATCACTCTTGGTTTTTGCACCACGTTAATGCACTGTCGCATACTGCATTAATTCTTCGTGAGTTTTTCGCCAAATTTTCAACCAATATCGTGCCGCAACCACCGTATTCGCCTGATTTAGCTCCGTATGACTTCTGGCTATTCAGCAAACTCAAACGACCTCTCCGGGGAAACCGTTTTGAGTCAATTGAAGACATTAAACGTGAATCGCTACGCGCATTGAAGGCTATTCCTGAAATTGACTTTAACAACTGTTTCGAGAATTGGAAGAAACGTTGGCACAAGTGTATTGGGGTCAGGGGGGATTACTTTGAGGGGGACGAAATAGATTTGGAAGAATAAATTAAGAATTTAAAAATTATGAACAAAGTCTTACAATTTTTTGCTTACAGTAGTATATAAGGAGTTTGAGAAGTATAAAATTTAAATCAATGGTTATCAAGCTCCTAAAAAATAAAGCAATGTATACACTGCAGGAGTTCTACACTACTACACTACACACTACACTAGAATTCTTTTCGACCCACTTTTTTAATTTTTTAATTTTAATTGTGATTTAATTATATTTTCTTGTTTTCACTTTTGACAATTTTGCATATTTGCAATATTCTTTTATTTATATCTATATATGTACCATATACACTTAAATGTATTTTTGTTTTTATTTTTTATTCTGTTTATCAATTTTAATCTTATTGACAATTTCAAATTTATTGTACAACCATTTACATTGTACAATCTTTTTGAATAATAAATGAATACTGAATACTGAATATTTTAAATGGAAACAACGGTATTTCTATGGTACAGTGACAAGTTGCACTATCTTGTTGAAGACATGAATTTTAAAAGCTCTCATCGTGCAATTGATCAATAAATAGTTGCAAACGTTCTGTGCGATATCTTAATTATTATAAAATGAAATAAAAGTAAAGAATATAGTGCAAATAAATTCTTTTGATAGAACATTACGTTGAAAAATATCGTGAGTTCTAATGTGGAAGTTATTATAAAACTCTGAAAAAAAATTAACAAAATTAGAATCTGGGTACATTGATGTTTTAGTTTGGCGATTATGTGTGAATTTTAATTTAAAAGTATTCTTAATTATTTTCGGGGATTTAGTTTATACATTTAGGTAGTTGATTGACAGTCGATGCTTGTCAGTTGTATGTAAATGGTATAGCAAATATCTTAAAGATGAATTAAAACGTACTTTGTGGTTAGCTCTCAAAATTTGGAAATTTATTGTATTATACGAGGGTAGCCGTTTATATTTCAGGAACAGCAAACGAAAAAAAAATTTTATTATCGAAAATAGTTTTATGGCTTTTCAAAATATTCTCCTTGAATATCAATGCACTTTTGCATTCGTTTAAACCAATCCGAAAAGCATTGCTGCCACTGTGAAGGCGGTATCTCCAAAATATGAATTTTGAATGCCTCAACTGCTTGTTCCTGCGTAGAAAACCGTTGACCACGAAGTTTATTCTTCACGTGTGGGAACAAAAAGAAATCACAGGGTGGTAGATCAGGGCTGTACGGCGGATGGCTCATCAATTCAATGTTTTGTCCGGTCAAATATTCAATTATTTGAACCGACCTGTGAGAGTTCACATTGTCATGGTGGAGAATGATCTGTCGTTTTCCTTTTGTTTTCCTTATTTCTTAAAGAACTTTTGGCAAACAAATAGTTGTGTACCATTTGGAATTGACCGTTCTACAACTCTCTAAAGGCATGGTTTCAATGTGACCGGTTTTTCCGAAAAAACAGGCTACTATTTGATGTGCTTCGAGTGGGAACAACTTTTGTTGGTTTTGGCTCATCTTGGAATACCCACACAGTAGACTGCTGTTTACTATCGGGTTCATGCGTATAGATCCAAGATTTATCACCTGTGACGACTTTATAAATGTTCTTTGAAGCACCACCATTGTATTTTGTATGCATTTCTGGGCACCAATCGACGCGAGTCCTTTTTTGAGCGGTTGTCAAATTATGTGGTACCCAACGTGAACATAGCTTCTTAACGACTAAATGTTCATGCAAATCTTATGCACGCTGGTGTTACTAAATACCTAGAGATGCCTCGATCTCACGATATGTCACATGATGATCTTGTATTATCAATTAATGTGTTCCGACACAACATTTATGGGACGACCTTCACGAAATTCATCGTCCAAAGAACGCCATCTAAGTTTGAATTCATTATACCATCGCTTCGTCACCATATAAAGAATTTAGCTCGTCGATGCATTCTTGTTGAGATAATTCACGCCGAAAGTTATGAAAAATAATTGCACGAAAATGTTTCCGAGTTAATTCCGTTTTTTTCGCTGACATTAAATTTTCAAGTTACTGTCAACAATAGAAATAGCGACCCGATAATAAAACTGTCAAGGAAAATATATTGTCAAAAATGACAAACTCCACGATGTAATCATCAGATCGGAGGCAACACTAACAGTGCTGCCAGTTCCCGAAATATAAACGGCTACTATTTTATTATATTCAGCATTATAATCAATATTATTTTCAGATTTTCCAATCACAAGAAGCCTAAAGAAAAGGTTTTTTTATGAAAATAAAAATGGATCAGTGCACAAATATGTAAAATTTGCTGAGGTTAGTTTATAAAATATGTTCGCTAATGCTTTGTTTGCCCGCTAAAATTTCATCGTTTTCGTATTCTCCGATCTCAAAAGCCCTCAAAAGGTGTTTATTATACATGCTCCTAGTTTTTTCAAAATCTGTTACTAGATTGATTCTCTTCGTTGCCCTTTCTTCTTATATTTTCGGTTGATCGGTACGTGACCGTTATGCTCCATTAGTCAAGTCCATAACCACGCTGGAAGTTTAGATGCTTGTCTACCTTGATGGCTTCTCTGATAATTCTTCGATGGCAGTTCTTCGTAGTAGCTAAATCTTTTGCTTCTTTAAAGTTTATTCTATAGCCGTTTTCGTGAACATATTCTGTAAAAGTAGATCGTCCAAATCTTTCCTTTCGTGTATTGCTTTGATGTCCCTTAATTCTTTGTTATATCGTTTTTTCTGATTGTTCAACGTAGCTCTTTCACCACTCACATATTAATTTGCAGAGTTTAAGAAAAAGAGAATGAGATGACTAGTTCATTCGCTAAAAGCAACATCAGTTGAGTATGCGAAGAAGGAGAAATATTAGAATGTGGAAAATCGGTTGAGGGATATTTGTAATTATAAATCGGGTATAATTACTACAAATACAAAAAAAGGAAGCATTTTGGTGATATTTTAGTATATAAATTAAATTCTGATGTTTATAAATAAAGACCAACTATGCTTGAGGCATATAACTGGTTAATTTTTAAACCGTGATGTATATCTAGAATATATCGCTGTGAAATGTTCAATTTTTAAAAATTATTGAAGGCTGTTCATTTATTTACTTATGATGGATATAATCAAATAAATATATGGCACAATGCTAAAAGCAAGTAGAACTTTTGCTTATACTAACGACTTCAGAATAGTAATTTAGAGTTTGAAATGAATTAAAAGGCTTTCAGAAATTTCAACTTTAATAGAAAGGTGTTGACTTAAGGCATATTAACATTAAGAGATATTCTTATGTGGCATTGGATGGCACATCTTTTTTAATATTATCTAAACACAAAACACAAAGTTTCTGCAAGAAAATATTCCAAAATTTGTAACTGGCAAGGATAATCTAAAATTTGCAGAACATCCACACTGGAAATGATTTTACTCTTATAATAAGTTTACAAAGTAGTTTAGGTGTAACAAAGATCTAAATATCCAGAAGAAACTGTTAGAGGAATAGTTTCGAGTTGTTTAAATCTTGTAAAATGAAAATATAGCAATTTAAATGTATTCAGTGTGAGTACGATTCAGGATATTTGAGAAACAATAGATTCGAATTGTAAGCAATAATAATATGCAATACGTCTTACAATATTAAGTATTATATCACTATATACTTATATTTTCTCATTAAATTGTCAGTGATTATTAACTAAGTAATTATAGCTATTCGAGAACAATAGTAATCAATGCCTTTATTTATACATAAAAACAGTTTAACGCAAATTACAGAGGGCAGTATGTTACGTCCTTATCAACTGTAATTGATATTCGAATAAAACGCTTGTACTCTTACCTTAAACGACCCTTTGCCTGACCTCTGGGACGTCTAAACTAGCTCAAAATTTAGGTGAGTTAGGGTCCCTGTACATATGGATCTAAGAGGCGCCACAGTATTGTATTCCCTGAAGTCGTTTGCCAATACTGAAGCAAAGGGATCAAGGAAATACGTTCGGTTACCCAACTATCATTCAAAAGGGTTTTCTTTTAAAAAAAAACTAATTATATTACCTGGAGAAATAAATTTACTAAATAAATACTAAGAGAGCGAAAGAAATTCCGAAATCACAGTAACTAAACCTGGTTTATTAAAGCAGTCTAGACATATTGTGCTGATAATTAAGTAACAGGAAGATATGCCAGAATAGATATCGATATATAAAAAAAAATGAAAAAACCTTAGTATTCCCAAATATGCGTATATATGGTTCACATAAATTTATCACAGAGACTCTTAATTACAAATTGCTCCGAAAGTACTTACAGTAGAACGTGAATTATTGAGGTACAATGTAGATTACCAAAAATCTTCGACATAAAGTGAGAAAATTACCGAACATAGGACGAAAATTGACAATACAAAATGCCGACTATATAATGTTAATTGTTTATGTACAAAAAAAGAAAGCTACTGTGTATTCACAATTCTTTAACGTAAACTAAGAAAATTACTGAGTATGTGATGTAAATTAACAACACAAGATGTTGTCTATATAATGTTAATTATTCATGTACAATAAAAAAGAAAGCTACTGTGTATTAATAAATCCTTAATGTAAACTAAAAATTACTGAATATAGAATAAAAATTTCAAATTATCTGATTAATTAACTCATATATATATAAACCGTAAATAACTGATTAAGTACACCCAATATATATATATATATATATATATACGAGGGTAGTTTGACAAGTAGTGAGAATGGAAAAGAAAAACGAATTTTTTAAATACAAAATAATTTTTATTTTTCAATATATTCTCCTAAAAGAGCAATACTAGGGCTTGCAAAATACTCATTTACGAAGATGATAAGCTCGTCGTTAGACGAAAATTTCTTTCCACCTAGTGCCGTTTTCGATTTTGGAAAAAGGTGGAAGTCGGAAGGGGCTAGATCCGGTGAATAAGGCGCATGCGGTACTAATTGGAAATGCAACTCGTGGATTTTGGACATCGCAACTGTGCTGGTATGCGAGGGAGCGTTGTCTTGGTGAAACAGAATCTTTTTCTTTGCTATTCCTGGCCGTTTAGCACGAATCTCAATATTTAATTTTTATAGAAGTTCTGCATAATATTGTCCGTTTAATGTGGCACCTTTTTGAAGGTAATCAATGAGCAAAATGCCCTTTTAATCTCAAAAAATTGATTCCATCAACTTGTTTGCCGATAAAGTGGTTTTCGATTTCTTTGGAGATGCAGAACCACGTTCTAACCATTGTTTCGACTGTTGTTTAGTTTCGGGTGTACTGTAGTGTATCCAAGTTTCGTCGCAAGTAACAAATCGCCTACAAATATCAACCGGATTCCGCTTATAAAGGTCCAAACACTCATTGGAAATGCGCAAACGAGTGAACTTTTGATAAGTCGTAAGCAATCGCGGCACCCATCTTGCCAAAAGCTTGGAAAGGCCCAATTTTTTCGTTAAAATGTGGTGTACGCGTTCTGTTGAAATGTATTTAATCACCTATATCTCTCTCACTTTGAGTCGTCGATCTTGCGTAATAATATTATGGATTATTATAAGCATTTCTTTAGATGTCACGATTTTGGGTGCTCCAGAGCGCGCATCATCAACACAGCTTGTCTACCACGTTTAAATTCATTTACCCATCTACTTATTGTGGCGGATGATGGAGCAGATTCACCTAATGTTTCCCGTAACTCATCTTTTATTCCGGTAGCTTTCATACCCTTAATTACGAAGTATTTAAACACCCCACGATACTCTGCTTTTTCCATTTTGACAAAACGACGTGTTGCTTCTTTTTCAATCAGCTATCAAAAATAAACTAATCAACCGATTTATTTAAATATCGGAATGTAAACATATAAATAGGCAACCTAAATTACAGTGCATTTGTTTTACCAATTAGAGCGCCACCTATGTGTCATTCTCACTACTTGTCAAACTATCCTCGTATGTATATATATATATATATATATATATATATATATATGTATGTACTAAAGGGGCAAGGATTGTAACTTATGACGTGACAATATGTTCAATTGTACTACAAAACAATGTACTACCATGAGCTATAAATATTCTCAAACGATACCATATTAACTACCCTTCTCGATAGTTGTTTTACTGATTTCCTTATTCTCTAACTAGAATGATAGATGTTATCTTAGGCATTTAGGTTAACGGTAGTATACTAAGAGAAAAATAAAGCCTGACTCCGATCCAATCCACTAGAAGGATCGCAGCTTCACTTATAGGATTCTTATTAATTAAGTTCGGCTGAGAAGTAATTAGTACCTAGAGCTACGCCTTTAAAAAAATATCTAAATATATATAAATCATACCTCTAGATTAGAATCACACCAAGATTCCTTGTATGATTCGAAAAATATGGGATTGGGTAGATTCAATTACCAAAATAGTGATTTAAGCCACGTGTGTATGGAAAAAATCTGACTGTTTCCAAATATCGCATTCACTCGGTTTACTTTTTATGAAGAACTATTTCTTAATAAAATGTTATTACCCAAACGACCAAATTACCAACAAGGATGAATGTTCTAGACTTTCCATATATATGTACAGCGAATAACGCCGAGGGAACAAAAAAGGAAGAAAGCAACAAATTCGGAATTGTTGCTAAAACGTCAACTAATTATAAAAATACTTAAAATAATTGGAAAGGAATATATAAAACAATCGAAAGCTGTGAATCAATCAGAGTAATTAATATCGGATAATAAGAAAGAAACTGATATTTCCTCTAAGAATCTTCGTAACAAGCTTAAGATGGATTATCTTAGAGGGTGTTACTACGTTCTCTTAAGAGAGTAATTATTTACCATAAACAAAAAGTAAAGGCTACAAGCTAAACTAGAGGATTAAATAAAAAGTAATTTCCTAAAATAAGAAAATATAATGACACAGGGCCGTAATGAAATGAATTCAATAAAATGCAATTTATAAATCGAGTAGTGATAGTGAAAGCTATTAAGAATATGAAAACTGTCTAATTTTGATATTCGCCAAAAATGTTAACAGTGAAATATACAATGATGTACATAAAAAATGGACTAAATATTAACTTTACGGAAAATCACACTATTAAGGGTTAAAATGAACCAAAAAGTAAAATAAACACGTAACAAGCACTTAAATGCAAAGGGAAACCGCGAAGAACTTCCTGAGCAACGGTCTATCAGTTCTTAATAATAGCAATATATATATATATATATATATATATATATTGCTATATATATATATATATATATATATATATATATATATATATACATACATACATATGTTCTCTACATATTGTTCTCCATTTCATTCTTCTGTATTTGTCTGTCGACTCTTTCTCTCCAGCTTGTGGCCTTCCATACTTTCTTCTTTGTGGTATGTGTTCCATTATTTTCTTTTGTACTATATCCTCTGCTATCCTCTGCTATCCTCTGTATGCGACCATACCGTACCAGTTATCTCGTGGTGGTCATCGTATATCATGTCGTGCTCTCATAATTTCTTTTATGCTTTCGTTTGTGACTAGTTCTATTCTGGGCTGTCCTGCTGTTCTTTCTCAGAAATCCATTTCTGTAGTCTCTAAAAGGGAAGAACTTTATTCTTTTTAAAGATCACACCACGTAACTACATGTTACTATCATACTAACAATTGTATTATATATTCGTTTTCTGTTTTCTTTTGTTATATGTTTATCCCATAAAACATTATTCAACATGGATTCTGTTCTTTTATCTTGCAGATTTCTTTCAAAGAATCTTTCGTCATTATTTACTTTCGTGCCCAAATATTTATATATGTACGTTGTAGTTTTTTATGGATTATCCACTTCTCAGGATTAAGTTCTGTTGATCTATGATATTGTTCTTCATTCTCGTAAGTTTCTTTCAGGGACTACTCCATCAAGTCTTCATTCGGCATTAGTTATTTTCGTACCTAAATATTTATGGTATACAAGTACGTTGTAATGTTTGATGATTTTTCCACTTCTCAGGATTAAGTTCTGTAGATTTTCTTCAATGGACATATAATAGTTGTAATCAATGCGCATATACAATATATATATATATATATATATATATATATATATATATATAGAATATAGGTAAGCTCCCATAAAACACTATTGGAAGCCTTGGCATGGTTCTCAACAAGTAAGTTAATGCTCAATGAAACCAAAATGGTCAAAATGGCTTTCACCTCCAAATGAAATAAAGCTCCCACAAACCCAGGGTCTGTGAAGATATTGGGAATATATCTGGACACCAGACTTACCTAGAAATATGAAGTTGACACTCTTTCGAAAAAGCTCTCCTGTGCAATTTATGCTATACGTAGAATGAGAACAATTACAAATAAAGAAGCGGCGACAATAGCCTGTTATGCACTCTTCCATTCGCGAATGAGCTATAGCATCCAATTATGGGGCGACTCGGTCCATGCAAATGACATTTTCATTTTGTAAAAGAAGGCATTACGTTCGATAGAACAAGTTCAACAAACGACACATTGCAGACAGCTATTTATAAAAAATAAAATAATGCCCGTGGCCTGTATATATATATATATATATATATATATATATATATATATGCCTGTGTATATATATATATACAAAAAATTGTTACGCGCTAAAAAAGAGGCAGCTGGACAAAAGAGAAAAGGAGAGGGACGATCAATGCTGCTCAGATCCCAACAACAAATTCTACGAGGGAGCGTTTTTATATTCGCGGAATGGGGGACAAGGGGTGGAAATAAAAAAACCAAATTATTTTTCTTTTTCAATATATTCACCTGCAAGACGGATACATTTTTCACATCTTTCAATTAATTTATTTATACCCTCATAAAAAAATGATTTCTCTTTATCTGCAAAATACGCCGAAAGTGAATCCTTGACTTCATCATCGGCAGTAAATTTTTTACCCCGCAGCTCTTTTTTCATTTTCGGAAACAGGTAATAATCACTCGGGGCCAGGTCTGGGCTGTAGGGTGGGTGATTCACAATTTCGAAGCCCACCTTATGCAGGGTAGCTAACGCAACGCGGCTCTTGTGGACGGGCGCGTTGTCGTGCAAAAGCAGAACACCTTTTGTCAATTTTCCCCGTCTTTTCTCTTTAATGGCTTCTTTTAGTCGCTCTAATATTGAAGCGTAATATTCTCCGGTTATAGAAACACCTTTATCTTTATAATCAATCAACAATATTCCTTCCGAGTCCCAAAATACCGTTGCCATGAGTTTCCCAGCTGATTGTGACACTTTAAATTTCTTGGGAGGTGCTGTGCCCTTTTTATGCCACTGCATGGAGTCTTGTTTGGACTCAGGTTCATAATGATGAACCCAAGTTTCGTCTCCAGTAACAATTCCACTCAATACACCATCCTTGTCTTCATTACAGAGGTCCAAAAATGCACGCGAACACTTTACGCGCTGTTGTTTTTGCGGCGGCGTGAGCATTCTCGGCACCCGTCTTGCGCTGACCCTAGACATGAGGAGATGATCGTGTAGGATTTTAAAAATTGTTGTATGGGATACTCCAACCATTTCTGCGAGTTGTTTCTTCTTTAGTCGAGCATCTTCGAGTACAATTTGTTCAACTTTTTGGATAAGTGCTGGCGTGGTCACCTCAATGCTCCTGCCCGGCCTCGGGTCGTCTTCAAGGGATTCCCTTCCTTGTTTAAATAAACTATGCCACTTGTACACCATGGTTTTTCCTGGACAAGAGTCGCCGTAAACCAATGACATCTCATTCATTATGGTCGCGACTGATTTTCCTTGCCTGGTAAGGAACTTTATAACGGCACGATATTCGATTTTTTCCATATTTCACTTTTCACTCCTGATTATGTTACTTGGTTGACGATAGCTCAAAGACTAACTGTCTAAAAACAATGAAACTTCGTATTTATACTAATCAATGCGCCTACTCACCCCTCTACAACCCGCTCATTCCGCGAATATAAAAACGCTCCCTCGTACTTCCCAACCATAGGCTATTTACTACAGCCGCCCAACACAAACATCTTCATTTACTAAATACGCTACCACTATCATGGACTGGAAAACCATTTTGATTTAAAGGCATTCCTTCTCAAAATTTGTTTCTACACGATAACGCAGTTCCTGGAGAGGGTAAAGTCAATGAAGCATTAAGCTATATATTTTCTTATGCATACATTCACACCTTTACACCGCATAGATACACAGGCACACACACACGTCACATACACACCAACTTATGGCGATACCAATACATTTATAAGTTTATATGTATGGTAAAATAAAGTATATTATTATTATATAAATGCACATTGATTGAAAATTATATTTTCCAAAAAATATTAATAAAAATTTCACATAATTTTCTTTATGGTGTAACAAAATCGTTAATAGAACATACAGTTCTTATTTACAATTGCGATAGTATTTTATGAACACATGATGCATTCTTTAATTAACACGTTATTTACTTCGATTAACTTATTTGTTATACATAGACAACTTTATTGGAAACCTTTTAGTCTATGCAATAATTGCTTCTACTTTGCGTCTTTGGCTTACATCCGCAACCACTATGAAGGCGGACCGTACTAGCTCATGTCGTTAATTCATTGAGTCAAATGAAAGTGAAATAGAAGTAGTTTCGCTTTTAATTTTTAATCTTTCTGGAAATGGAAAGTAGTATTTCCTCTTGTTAGAATAAAGTATTTTATGGGTTTCTATGTGGTTGAATACGTAAAAGTCAAAAAGCTCATTAATTTTAATTAAATGTTATAATGTGTCTGTTTGTAGAGAATAGGTAATATTTCTTCACAATCGTATAGTGTTAAATAGTTTTGTTCCACAAACATATGTGTGTGTTTAGAAATAGATTAGGTTTGATTCTTAAGTCTAATAAAATTCAAAACTTCGAAATAGAAAGTTTCCCTTTATTTAAAATATAGAGAGAGACGTAGAGGAAGACGTAGAGAATGCATCTAACGAGTGTAAAAGTAACGCTTGTGTAGTCTTGAAGATGTATCTATTTTATTGTAGAGTGTAATTGTATTTTCGCCACGTTAAACATGTTAACATGTAAGGGAACGAGAATCTATATGTAAAATCTATAATAAATAGTAAAACTTATTCATTGGAAGCCCGCTAGCTAATTAGAGGTTTACCATGTTCGACTTAGATACACTCTTTTTCTTTAACAAATATGACATGTTTATATGTTAGGTGTTTATACATACATAAAATGCCTTGTTTAGTGTATATGCAGCATTTGTTACGAGTCAATATTGAAATACTCACACATTACAAATAAAGAATATAAACATCTATATAACAAATGTACAACAATGTTGATAAATTTGTTCCGCATAATTTGTATGTCAAGATGTGTTGCTGAGTGCTTTTGAAAAATTTCAAAATAATGATTCAGGAAATACTTTTCATTTTTATGAAAATAAATAACATTTCGTTGATACTTTAAATCAGACGTACGTTTATAAATTTTTCTTCCCAAAATTCAGTCCTTTTTTAAGTTATTGCCAAGTAGTAATTCGATATTCATAAATATTCACTTAGCTGTGTCTATTAGTCGTAGTCGTTTCTGTTTATAACGAAATGTATTAAATTACGTACATAAAAATATATTTCGAAGGTAAAGTTAAGATTTTAGTGGCAATGAGAAGTGGCAGTGGTGCATCTACTAGACATTTCTCCACTTCAATCTGTGATAGGGCGAAACTCTAGATAGGTTGAAAAATTTCATATTAATTTCATATTAGATCAAACTAGTATTGGCAGACATGTGAGGAGACATATGCTTTGATACTGACAAGTCACGTGATAATCAAATTCGCTTTTAATCCTCTTATTTGTGATAATTAGCACAGAAAGACGTAAATAGCAACGATAGTGTTTCCATGTGCTACAACGCTGTTGGACCTGATAGGGACTGAAGAAGTTTGAAAATAATTCGCGGCTTTGCTCTGTGGTAAAAACAATATGGTACTTCAGAAAGTGGTCCATAAAATTCACACATCCATACAATTCTTCCAAATGTACGGAAGAAGTTATGACTAAGGCTTACTCGCATAAGTGAATCTACATTCTTAGCTAGCTAAGCTGCATCAGGAGTATGGAGGAACACCAGTGTCACGTCCAGGCTAGTAAGGAATGTCGTAAAGAACTCAGAGAACTGGCGCAGTGGAATACAACAAAGCTATTCTGAGTGCCGAGATACTAGAGAATCACAGGAAACGGAAAGGCCGATGAGCTTGTCAGAGAGAAAGATCGGTCTAATTATATGTTGAGCCTGAACCTATACTGGGAATGCCCAGGCGCACTACCTGGGTACGAATAGGTTGATGGACTAAAGCACTGGGGGAGCAGACACAGGCATGAACATGGCAAAGCCTTTATTAGTAAGTCAAGCCGTAAAAAGAGAGAATTATTTTCGTTAGAAGGAAAAATACTTAAAATTATAATGGATACCTCATGAGTAGAGTCCGGATTAAAAAGCATTAAAAATATTGAAAAAAGCGCTTAAAAAGCCTATCGATTTTCGAAAAAAAAGCATTACCATATGCAAAAAAAGCACGTACATTATACAAAATTGTATAAATTATATATACATTATTGATTAAATAAACATTGATTTTGAGATTTATAATAATTTATTTTTATAACATTAACATTTAAGTACTTCAACAAAAACATGTAATAAATTCAGAAAACATGTTCAGTCATAAAACTCAAATATTTTATATAAAAGAAATTTTTAAAACATTTTTAATTCATAGATACAGAGTAATATTTAATAATTATAATTGAAACATGTGTTTTAAAATGAAAAACCTTAAATTCTTTTTATTAACAGTTTTTAATAAAAACAACATAAAAAAAAATTATTTCCGTTTGAAACAAGAAATTATTAAATGTTCATTTAAATGTTCCATTGTAAAGTTCTGTCGTCTATCACACTTAAAATGTTTTTATAATTTGAAAAACTTCTTTCGACATCAACACTAGTTATAGGGGCATATTTAAATTTTGCCACGACAGCTGGATCCATATTTAATTCTTGAACTACCTCTCCACTTAAGATCGAGGATATTTTACTTAAGGTTTGAAATCCCTCGTTCTTTGACAAAACATCGTTGAGTTTTGTTTGCACTGTTTGACCAATGCGCCCAGGTATACCGTCTATGGCACTTTTAAAATCATTAATTTTTTTAACAGATTCAACTAATGACAATTGCTGCTGCTCTAAGGATTTTATGGTTTTACTTACAAGATTAAAATGACATTTAATAAAAGAGAGACTATTTTTCAATTCTGCTTTTTCTAAAACGGCTTGGCAATCTCTTATCGATTTAACAGCAGTATCTGAAAGCTCGAACACAAGGTTTTTAAAATCTTCGAAATGTTCAGCGTAGTATAAAGCAGCGTCTAACCAAGTTCCCCACCGAGTTAACACTGGCTCAGGTGGTAATGGAATGTTAAGCAATCTTTTTCTGAAGAGTTGCACTCTTAAAGGGGCTTCAATGAACGTTTGTTTGCCATTTTTTATTAGTTCATTAATAAGAGGGAATTGAAGCCGTATAATTTCGGCAACCCGATTAAGACCGTGTGCTAAACAAGTGCAATGAACTAAATTTCGATAAAAAATCTTAAGATTTGATGCAGTTTTAACCATATACGGTGCAGCATCAGAAAGCATTAATAATATTTTGTCATAGGGCACAGCCTCGGGTAGATAAAAATTTGTTAATGTCTCATTTACAAATCTTGTAACTGTATTGTTATTTGTTGCTTCCAGCTCTTTTGAGCATATCAAGTATCCTTCCGTTAATATTTCCTCATAAAGCACACCTATAATTAAGTTTGCAACATACCTCCCGCAAACGTCTGTAGTTTCGTCTACGGTAAACCAAATGTAATTATTACCCACTAGCGTTTTTATTTTCTGGATAGTTTCTTTATATACAGAGCTAACATAACATTTTCGAAGGGTACTTTCATCCGGTACATGTATCTTGCAATATTGTTCCAAAAATCTTTTAAAGCTATCATTTTCTAATTTGTTTGGTATATCAGACTGCACCATAGCTTTGCATAGATCAAAATTAAATCGCTGTTGTTCGTTATAGCCAGAACATGACTGTAAGGATTCACCAATTGTTTGTTGCTTAGATTTATTTGTAAACCTTTGTAGACTTTGTTGATGCAAAACTGTTTGCACATGTTGTTTAATATTGTATTTTTTGTCGCACTGAATCTAAAATTAGGAACAACAATGATGTACCAAGGATTTAATCTATAAGAAACAACTTACCGTTTTTATACAGGCTCGGCAAAATAATCTACCATTTTCAAAATGCAACTCTTTATATTCTTTAATGCATTCGTCTACCGTGGGCCTCTGCTTTGGCATTTTAAAATAATTTTACACAAAACTAAACTAATTCAGTTTAACAACGTGTAAACACACTTATAGAATGTAATAGTTCATGAAATGTTTGTTTACAAATGCCAAAGACACCGGGGAATTCCAGGAACGGAGGTGTATCACGTGTTTGTGATGTGATATTTCTAGCGGCACTGTTTGCTGATGCGACGCGATCAACGGGGAAGTACCTACGTGTGTATGGAGATGCGGAGAAATAGTCGACATAATGCATATTTAGATTCTCATGTTTGATACGTTGTTATTTTTTAATTATTTTTATGTTTTCCATACATCTTTTTCTACACTAAGTATATGTCTGATTTGTTTATGTAAACTTATACGTAAAAATATTAAAAAAGAAAGCTGTAAATAAGCACAAATTATTAAAGTAAGGACAAATATTACTAAAAAAGCAAAAAAAGCATCTGAACATTAGTGCCAAATGACTTATTTTTACATATTTCGTACACATTTTAATACTAAATGTATCTGCTTGTAATATTTATAATAAGCTTAATGCCTAGAAATCCGGACTCTACTCATGAGTCACGCTCTTGTAAGACAATTTAAAAAAATGGACAAATATAATGAAGAGCTTAACTGCGGATTGTGCAATAGGGCTCCACAAAAGGTCAATTATATCTTGCAAAAATGTGAGACAAGTTGTTTATAGACAAAAAATAAACTGTAGTGCTTTCGGGATTGTCATAGTCGAACAGCCTCCAAGAAAGTGACGAAAAAGGTTAGTGTTTTTTTCTGTTGTAAAATATCCTCTATTCGAATTATAGGGTTTGTAGATCACAGATACTTCTTAGAGATCTCGTTTTCAACTCCACGTAGACGACGATCCCAGAATAGAGTATGGTCATTCAAATAAGAGTCAAACAAAGAAGAATATACGGCGATTTTGTTCTTCTAACGGTGGAACGCTACATTTTTTCTGTTAATTAATTTTGGCCGTATCTATGTTATAGAATTTTCAATTTTTTAAATTTGTAGCCCTACACTCCGAATTAATTGTGGAATTGTTTGCAGAAGCGAAAAAAGAAATAATATCCTTCAAATCCCACCCAACAAAGAGCATTACTTTCTTTTAGCAGGCACATCTTTTCTACTTCATATTCGTTTGCGTTCAACATTGTTGTAAGCAATCCCTTTTTCACGTATTAGCAGCAAATAATAGACGTTAATGCGAAGAAGCAAGTCACTTTCTAAAGAATTATTCTTAAAAGAACATGTGGAACCCAAATATCCAGTTTTATCCAACTCCTCGTATTGCTGTTTCACGATTGATTCAAACTGTACATTTATTCTGTCCTCATAACCTTCAATTGGCCTTTTAGAACGAGGCGTTTTCTTGATATCCAACCAATTTTAGCGCTTACGCTTTTTTAATATATCTTCTCCTTACAGTTCACACAACTTTTTCTTTGCTTCGATTATTTTTTACCTTTTCGGTAATAACCAAGTAAAATATTTTGAAAATGGCCCTTTTTATTTTTCGTCTACAAAAGCGTAACAAAGAAACATAAACAAGAGAATCAAAAATTTTTTCTTTGTATATAAACCTTGAAATGTATACTGTCAAAGTATATAATGACAGTACGCTTTAGAATGAGGGTGGCTGATTAAAAACACTACAAAAAACTTTCACGACAGAAAGAAGAAGATACGGAAGTACTTTCCGAATAACTCAATATTTAATTTTTTTATTATAAAAAATATTTTCTCCACAAAAAGGATATATTTGTGATCATTATTATTTCCTTAAGTTGCATAATAAAAATATTATTTGTAGTGTATGGATAAGCCCTTCATTTATAGATTGCCTAGTGAGACACGTCATTGATCTAATTAAAACATAGAAATTTTATTAATGCATTCCGTCGAATCTATCTTCGCACAACTCTGATCAATATTTGCAATATTACTACAAGAGATTTATGCATAAATTTTATTCTTCTCTATTTGGATATTTCGAGTTTTTATTAACGACGTTTCGGGTGGTGGGGGTCCCACTTTCTCAAGTTTTTTATTTTTTTTCTTTTAACTTGCAATACATTTTAGTTATATTTATATATTTTTATTTGGGGGATGTAAAAAATAATAGTATTTTTTTTTACCAAAATATTTATGAGTACTACATTTTTATTTTATTATTTTTCCCTGTTTGGTACTGTAACTTTACAATCACACAAACATTTTTAAAATTAACAAATTTATACCGTGTTTTTTCTGTGAATACTTGTTTAGGGACGAAACCTTTGTGCACATTTGGTGAAGGCTTTCTACACACACGTTTAATTGCTTTCTTTTTTTTATCTCGTGTATCTTACGTTATTTAATGTTTGTTTATTTACAGAGATGCAAGCATTTTATTTTTCAAGAAAACCGAACACTTAGTATATATAAAATAAAATGACAATATAAATTCACAAGTACTCATAAATATGTATGTAAAAAAATTATTATTAAAAAAAATTCACGAAATAAAGATATGTAAATATAAAATTTATTGCAGGTTACAAAGAACAAATTAAATAACTTGGCAAAATGAGACTCCTCCATGAAACGCCGTTAATAAAAATTGAATGTTTTATTACTAGATTTTGGTCAAATACATAAATACGAAAGAATAAAATTTACAGTTAAAATAAAACAACCAACACATTAAAAAAGAAAAGAATACCGCTTGGATCTATGGTTTTGTTCACGTAGTAAACAAATCTTCATAATGTTTCTATTGCTTCGTAAGCAAAACGTTTTAGAATTTGGAATAGTTTCAACAACTTGAATTTTTCACTTTTTTGCACACTTGTAAAGAGTAATTAATTAGAATTTCTTGTAACAAAACATAGCAGGGTTACATACTTTTCTATATTTTTAACGAAATCTTGCTCAAAAATTCGTTTGGCGTATGAGTTTTATATTTAAATAATAAATTTGATTCATGGTCTTAATTTAATGACTAAATGAACTGTTATCGTATTCTAAGATGCTAAAAGTTTGTATCAAATTAACTGTGATTATTCCAGTTACCATCATGGCTTTCGCTTCTCGCAACGACAACGCATTTCCCAAACACTGAATTATTCAAACCATCTAACATGCATTAAAGTATTCAACCTACCTTAAATGTTTACAAAACAAAACATTACAATTGAATAACAGAATATTTGCAGAGGTTAATTCAATTCATAAGAAATATCATTCTGTGCAAGTGACATTTCAAGGATTACACATGCTTCAGCTATGGTTTTAATGTTAATCTATATTATTGAACACGTTTATGAGCCTGCTGTTATCTCTTTCACGAGAGTGCCTCACCTTATAAATAGTAAGCGCCGCAGGCAATCTTATCTAACGCATTAAATGTTCTATGAATAGTGGAAATAAAAATTGTAAAAGAGACCTGGAGAGTGCATGCATTCACATGTTCAGGTACACGTGAGATATATCGGTAATTTGTGATTGTAATAAGTGACAGGTATCTCTTAAGAATCGATTTGCATGCGTGATTTGTTACATATGTATAACATGGCCCAGAAATGCTTTATTTAAAAGAAATATTAAACATTTTATTTAAGCTGATAACAAAAGATTTTACTTGGCACATTTTGTATATAATGCTTACTTTGTTTATGACCTTGTGAATGTACAATTTGTTTAATATACACGACGTTTTATAAAATAAAATAATTGTTTATTGATTAACACCAACACTTTCATCTAAAATAAATAAAGAATACAGAGTCGAAAATCGAATGTCCTTTCATTTACTACTCTTTACCGATTAAAGTACTATTGACCTTCTTTAAGTTTAGACACTTACCTCATCAGTGAAAACATTTTCTGCGTTCATTTTCTCTAAATCTCTACACAGACCCGTCGCTGACAGTACCATTACGAGTTGGGCAACAGCTAAACTTATTAAGCTCAGTGCTAGGAAAACCGTGTGAGCTATATGTTGCGCAGTTTTCTTCAAAGGACAACAATCTCTTGCTGCTGTTAAGACACCCGTTGTGCCAGTTGCTACCGCCAAACAACCTCCCCATAGTCCACCACCTATCTGTAAAAAACACAATATATTATTATATGCCTCGTAATTGTGTTTGTATATGTAACGTATATCTATAGTTTTATATTAGGTCATGAATTTGGATAAAAACAAAAGTGTTTGCGTTAGTTGACGACATATTCTTTTGGCAATTTCCTGTTGCAATTTTATTCGATTAAAAGTAAAGCATATAAATACAAATTTTTTGTTATTAGAAGTCGTGTGTTTTTCAATAAGTAATATGGAAAACCGGAATTCTTTTCGGGCTACAGATATTTACTATTTTAAACTAGGTTTATCATACAACCAAGGTCATCAAAATTTAGCTGTTTTGGTATTGGTAACAACAGTCCTTTATTACTTATGACTTAGTTACTGGTTTCGTGAATTTAGGCGTAGAAAGATGGATTTGGTTCTTTGGCTTTAGGTCTTTTAAAGATGTATTTCAATATGATGGTTCGGTGGAGCCGTATAGATCTTGTATATCTACATATACGTGGTTGTCTTTCAAGTTTTGCATATAAAACTAGAATAAAACAGTAGATAGCTTCATTGTTACCCGAAGTATTCTCCACGAAGATTAATGCACTTTCGCATGTGCTCGAGCCAACTCTGGAAACAGTTGTTCCACTAGTTTGTTGGTACAATCAAAATTGCGTTTCTTAAGGCATGGACTGTTCCTTTTGACAACTGGAACCTTTAACCACACAGTCCGTTCTTGATTTTTGGAAGGGTAAAGAAATCGTTGGGACTTAGGCCCAGATTGTACGGAGGATGGTCCAACAATTCTACGTTTTGTTGCGTTAAGAATTCTATTGTTTCCGATGCTGTGTGCGAACTTGCAATGTCTTGGGGGAGGATGAATCGTCGTTTGGGGTTGGTTGTATACTAATCGGTTCTCGATTTTGTAGAGGAATTATTGCTACATGGCCTGCATTCGAGACAAATGTCGTCACCATATTTTTGGAGATACTTCGAGAACGGATGACTTTTATCGGCTTTCCTTCCTTTGGAACACCCAAACAGACAACTAGCGTTTATTTTCTGGTTCGTAAGAGTAAATCCAAGATTCATCACCCTAACAGTGATGTACACGTTTTTAGAGTTTTCTGCGTTAGAGCGATGTAGAGCTTTTTGACGTCAATTCACCCTAGCTGCTTTCTGTTCTTCGATCAACGGATGCGGTATCCAATGGAAAACTAGTTTTTTTACACACAATTCGTTATGAAAAAATTTTTGAACTGAGGTCTTTGAAATCTCCAATAATGCTTCAATCTGACGATATGCACATGTCGATATTCGTTGATGATCTTGTGCACAGCATCGATGTTTTCTTGAGTGACTGCAGCTTTTAGTGGACCTGCTCTTGGATTGTCGCTACGACTAATCCGGCCACGTTTGAGTTCTTCATACCAACGAGAAATTGTTGACTGATGTGATGCTTCATTGCTGAAGATAGAAACCAACTCGGAGAGGCCTTCTTGTTGAGAGTCTTCGAAAATTCTAAAAAATTATTCCGCGAAAATGTTCTCGGTTTAATTTCATTTTTCAACTAATTTATCGACTTTAACAGGTCGTCGTAGCTACAACACTACACGTATCGCACTGAAACTTTGAATTTAGGTTAACTAAAGATGGAGGTTATTTTAAGTGCTGACATTTGATTGGTAGTGGCCTCTGTGTTCCACTATGCAAAACTTAAAAGACATCCCATGTATACAGGTAAATCATTTATAATGCGTAACATGGTGCTGAAATAATAGGAACACGCGTTAAAGCATGCATATTTTATTTAGAACCACTATCGTGAAGGTATTTCTAATAATAAAAGTACATCCGTTTTTAATATGTAATTAAAGTGAATTAAATAATAATTAAACCAGAGATATTCCTGTCAGTACCAAGTGTGACTTGTTTGCAGTACAATTGGTTCGAATTTATTCTCCAAATCATTCGTTTATATAAAAAAAATAAAACGATTTTCAATTATAGAGTAATTGAAAACTTAAATTGGCCATATCCCAAGGAACAATTTTTAAATTTCGCGGAAGTTTTGAGTTGGTAGTAGTAAAAATAAAGGTTAGCTATGATTTCAATTCATTCAAGAAATTAGGAAATAACATGTTTTTAATGCGTACGGTTTTCGTTTTAATTTTGATTTTGAAATATACACCTTAATTATTAATATTCATGCTGTAATAAAATAAAATATAATTTTAGATGTAGTTATTTTTTCCTTGGGCAACTTAAAAGACCCGCGAAATTTAAAAATTGTTCCTTGGGATACGCTTCAATTGTCTTATTATTAATTTATAATTATTTTAAGAATACTTAACCTTTTTAGACCTGATTTATTTTTATTAGGAAAAAATTTTTTTACAAAAGTCGTTACAAATGGTGTTAGATGTGATATTCCGACATCCACAATATTTAGATTAATAATATTTTGTTATAACTATTTTCTTGTTCCTGTTTTTTATGCATAAGTGCATCTGGCACTTTTTGCAATAAAGGTGCGTCCTTTTGTTGTATTTATTATTATTTATTATTCTTTCTAAATGGTCAGAGACGTGTATTTGTATTTGTATTAATTTTGTACATGTTTTGAACTTTTTATGCTCATTATCTCGTATTATTGTAACGCTAGAGCTATCTCGGAACCTCATCATCATAAAATCTCAGTATTAACAATAATTTGGGGTGATAACGTAAGCCGTTTTCTTTTCTAACACTATAGCGTTAAAAATAATTTGCACCAACTCTTTTTTTTCTCTTCACCTAGTGTAACCAGGATGTTGAAAGCCATAAAGTGGATTTAAATGTTCTTAATATAATAAATTATATTAATAAATATTTCAGTAACTGGGTTCATTAATGTGAATTTTTCGAATAATATATATCATCTAAACGTTTTTATATCTTTAAATATATTTTATATAGGCACATTACATTATTTAGTGTTTTATAAATATTCAACGCTTAACGACACAATTAGTTCCCAAATTTTTAAACATAATGTTTTATATTGTATATATAGTTATAAATTTAAACAAATACCAAATAGTAATATTTACTATTTAGGTATTATACTGAAATTAATCAAAGTTATCAAAGTGTTAATTAAAATAATATATTCAAATTATACTTACTTTGCTGTTAATAGCGCTCAGATTAATCTTTTATTTTTCAAACATCAAATAAACATGCTATTATTATTGTAATTAAATTCGTTATGATTTATAGACTCTTCTATAATGTTAAGTAAACTAAAATCTTTAATTCAAATGAGAACTAGCTTTATTTCCATATATGAAATAAATTATATTTTATATTTCTTTACATTAGAGTTTCTTTAATATAGGGAAGCAAATAAAAGATAACTAATATTTAAAAACTTGTATATTGAAATATAAAATAAAATCTCTAACAACTATTATATTACAATTAATGATTTATTAAATTCAATTTATTAACTTTATGAAAATAGTACTTTATATCAATTAATCTAACGCTATTTTTATTGAACCTTTATTCGATTTAATTTTTATGCGAAACAATTAATTAATAATAACAATGCCTATCATTATGCGCTTGAATTTTTGTTTTTCATTTATTCAAAAATATTTATTTTTAATTTCGACTACTTTAGACATGATTTTCATTCTGTCTCAGAAAGTTCCTTTTGCATCCTTATCCTCTTGTCGCTGGTTGTCCTCAATATTCCTTTTCAAAACCACTATCTAATTGTAGATTTAATTCCTTCATGCCTTTTAATTTCAGTAAGACATATGCTTTAGGTATTATAATGTCCATGATACATATACACAGTCTGTCATAGACAAAACCGAACTTTTTTAAAATAGTAATTCTTAGTGGTGCCATCTAATAAAAAAAAGTATGCGTAGATTTTTCTCTAATGTTTTGACAAAATGACATTTGCATCATTAGAAGCAGAGAAATTGTGCAAAAAGTAAAAGTGTGTATTTGTCGTTGGTCGAAAAATGAATTCTGAACAAAGAGTAAATATCAAGTTTTGTTTTAAACTCGGTAAATCGTTTACTGAAACGTTTAATTTGATGAAACAAGTGTATAGTGATGCGTATTTACCACGTACAAGTGTATATGAGTGGTATAAACGATATAAAGACGGTCGTACGGATATAAATGACAACGAACACCATGGTGCAAAAAAATCTGTGGTTACGGAAAGTCGAACGTCGAATTTGTGCGTGAATTTATCAGAAATCAGCCGAAATCCTCATTGCGATACGTGGGAATGGAAATAAATATTTCCAAAGATTCAATTCACCGCATTTTGACACAGCATACTGCATTTGGGACTGCGAAAGATTTGTGCAAGGTTTATACACAAGCTAACTGAATTCAACACTGTACAGACTTGATTAAAGACTCAAAAAAGGACGAAAGCTTCAGGTATTCTACTGTAACTGGCGATGTAGGTGTTTTCAATATGATCCACAGACCAAGCGTTAAAGCTCTGAATGGAAGCATCCAAGCGAAGATTGGCCGAAAAAAGCCTTTCGGAGAAGCCAAAAGTGATTTGTGTGAAGTGTTGATTTGTTTTTATGATTCGAAAGGCAAAGTGCACAAAGAGTTTGTAATAACTAGGCAAACAGTCAATGCTGTATATTATCTTGGTGTTATGCATCGACTTTTGGCGCGTATTCGTTATGTGTGCTTTCAATATCGTGAAAATGGTAGCTAACCTTTGTTACACATCTCATCGTTTGACACTTATCACTGATTTTCTAACTACAAATGGCATTTTAAACACCAACCATTCACCGTATTCACCGGATTTGGCCCCCTGTAACTTCTATCTATTCTCCAAACTACATTTGCCGAAAAATTATGTTATGCCGACGTCGAAGCCATTAAAAAGGCGTCGACAGCGATCTTGAAGCACGCCTCTAAAGAGGGCCTTAAAGATTCATTTGAAAGGGATTACTTTGAATAGAATAAATGAATTTTACCAAAATAGTAAGCTTTTGTTTTTATTTTAAAAATGTTCCGTTTTCTCAGAGACAGACTGTATTTAGTTCTTAAGTTATCACTCATAATAATAGTTTTAAATATTTTATACACTTCCCAATAAATTAGTATAACTTATTTAAATTTAGTGTTCACTAATAATAAACACCTTAATCGTTATTTTATACTGGACAATGTTGTAAGTATTGACATATCTACCATAAGTTTTCTTCTTATTTGCGCATTTTCAGCAAATTTTATGTTTTCCATGCAACTGACTTCTATTTATAAACGAAATTAACTATCCAACGAAATTTAAACGTAACAGATTAATAAAGATTTTAATGTTAAAATGGTTAATATTTTAAAATAATCTAGTTATAAATTACAAATTACTAAATATTTTTAGGCTGTCCAATTTATATTTAATTATATGTATCTACTTGAAGGTAATTTTGATGGAGCCTGTGATTGATTAACTTAATCACTGAAAGTTGATATGTAACCCCTTTCCACATTAGTGTTCGTGTTCTGTATACATATTTCGACAACTAAGTTGTCATCATCAGCAGATAATTAAACGGTGTCGCACCTGGAAAACTACGGAAAAAATAACCGTACGAAAACATTTTCCGCACACGATCTGTACCGTTGAAAGTCAAAACGCTCACCGAGTCTATATACTCATCATTTACTTTACCAAGTAAGTACTTAAGATTAATTACAATAGTCATAGACATATTTGTGATTTGTATTTATATATGTTCGGTTTATTAGTATTTTTTAAGTAACAGTTGCCAATAGGAACATTGAAAACACAATATGTCAAATATATCCTAAATCTAATGTACATATCCAAGAGATTACTATAATATAACTAGAAAAAACATAAAAAAATAATTATAACATGCAATACATTAAAGTTTCAGCCATTAATCTTAAAAATTCGTCCATAGAATAAATATATTTATCTAGAAAAAAGGATTTTAAATTATTTTAAAATTTTTTACGACTAGTTTCAGTTTTTAGGTGTGACGGTATTAAGTTGAAAAGCTTAATTTCCATCGAGGAGGCTGTTCTTTTGCTAAAATTTAACCTGCTGTACGGCATGGTGAAATCGTCCTTGCTTATAGTATCATGATAATGAATATCAGAATATTTAAAGTATTTCTATTCTTAAAAAATTACAAAGTATCTCCAAAATATAGACACTAGGAATTGGTAATATATTAAATTTCTTGAAAATATATTTGCATGGTGTCCTAGCTTATACTCCAACCATGCAACAAATGCCCGCAGGTGTCTCAAAAAAATTATTCCGTTCAAGACCCGTTTTTAAAATAGTCTTCAAGTTTCTGATTAAGAAACACGTACTATTAAACTTCTTTAACAATTTCCAAAGTATATACCCTAATTGACGTAGATCATGCTTAAAAGACCCAACAATTTATTGGTTTATTCAATTATATATTTTAAGACATTTTTTAATCATTTATTCTGTTATTATTATAGACAGAATATATTTACAAGCAAAATTTAAGAAATGCAACAAAATAAATAATAATTTGGGAGAGAATTTATGTTGATTAGGATGCAAAAGTAATTTAAAAATCACTAACCCGATAAAGATGCTCTCGATAACAAATAGACCAATGTAAGTGGAAAGAAAGGAAAATTAATATCCCATTCTTGATAACGGTTAAAAACAGAAATTTATGTATTACAATGTTCCGAACTCGCCGAAGTGAAAGCTATTCTATAAGATATTAAATATTTATAAATAAATAGCGATGAAAAGAATGCCAAGAAAAAAATTTCATATGATTAAAAAGTAAACTTTTTCTCGGTCGGGATTGTGTAAGAATAATAATGATAATGATAGTAGCGTTTACTTTGCCATTATCCTGCTGCATTCACCGGGTTGATAACCATGAATTCTTTTCCACAATTGCGTATTATTATAGTCTTTAGATATGGACTGAATGTGATGTGGTTTTAATAAGAGAATTAGTGTATGTTTCACACCGGTTAAGATAGCTTCTAATAAAACAAAAATAATCGTTAGACGTCGCAATTAGATCGATAAAAATGAAAGGAATTTACTTTGAAGGTTATGGGAGGGTCTGCGAATAGAATTGTTTTAAACAGAAATGGAGCGATAAATGTTATTGACTAAAATAATGCAGAAAAAAATATTGATTCAAATTTGCAAGAAAATCGTTGCGATATATGGCATGAATAAGATATTTTGCAGAGTGCAAGGCAGTACTAGTTACTCAAATAACTATTTGCGAAGTATTTTGCCCGATTAAGAAAAACAAAGTATTATAGGCTTCGATGTGAAAATTACGATTAAAATTAATTTATTCGAATAAAGATGCACAATTGGCAAAAATAAAAATATAAATGATGTAGATACATAACATAAAATAGAATGAAATCGGCATGAAATGTGTTCATTAATATTATTAAAATGTTAAAAATGTACGAATAGAAAAGAGTTTAATCTGTTTAAGAAATAGGGCAGGCTTTATTTAATATTGAGCATTTTAATGGGGCATTCGAGTAATTAATGCGTTTTTTCGCTATATTCTTCAAAACTACGAGTGTGGACTGAAAAATTCTTGGAATCAAAATAAAGAAAAGAGCTTTGCGGTTTGAAATTACGCATATTTCTCAACGTAACTTCCGTGACCTCGATACATTTGGACCAGCGATGATTCAAAGATTTTGTGCCTTGATAAAATTCAAAATTCCCAAACTCTTAAATTCGTCAAAATAGACAACCACATCAGTTTTAAAATCGTTGTCTGTTAAAAATTTCTGACCTTCTAGGTATTTTTTTTAATCGTGAAAAAAGTGGTAATCTGACGGTGTTAAATCCGGCGAAGAAATCTGCGGCAACAAATCGGAGTCTAATCCGTTAATTTCTTGTTTCTTTAGATTCTTGTCATAGCAACAATACTTGTATGGGGCCGTGCATTGTCTTGATGGACGATGATTTTTTTTGAATAGTCTACATGCTTTTCATACATTTTTGCTTCGTCTAAAAAGCTTATGTAGCATGAGTCTGTGATGCTTTGGCCTTTTGGAAGGTCATCAACAAAAAATACCCCAAAAAAATGGAAGCTATTATCTCAACTGTAAATGGAATAATCATCGTCTTCTTTGGAGGAGAGAAATCACTGTAGCGTCACTATTTAAATTGATTACTATTTTGATTCATGCGTAAAATGATGAATCCGAGTCTTACCTGGAACGGTAAGTTGGCGTATAAAATCTACCTTGCTTTTTTCTAAAATGCTCCAAATACTCATGAGAAATCTGCATTCGTACCAATTTCTAATGAACACTGAGCAGTCGCAGCATCCACCTAGTGAATAGCTTCTCCTCAAAATGTATATTTAGCATCCTTTAAAAACGTTTATAGCCTTCGCTACCTCAGAAGTTTTCAAACGATGATTTTTAACACCACAGATGCACTTTTTTATCAATTTCATGTATAGTGAAAGATTTCGGACTTTCGCTATGTTATGCATCTCGGTCATACTATTACATTCTAGCTTATAAATCTATTCATAGAAAATGAGGGAGTCGAGTCGTTCAGGCCATTCTTCATCTCATTATGAATATTTATTGGTGATAAACCGTTCTAGAAGAACTATTGAATGAAGCACGATTTTCAACACAATCGATCTCGTTAAAAACTCTGAGACGCTCTTAATTAAACAAATGTCACAACGAATAATAAACATAGCGTTTTCAATTTTGATAGTTGATGTTGTTTGGGAGACAACTTGCCGATGTACTACAAAAATAGTCCGAAACTACGCCATTTATCCGTCATTCTATGGATTTCTCAGCGCACCCTCACATTTTTCACATTTTAGAGATACTACATGTTTGTTTAAGAACGTTCGACATACATTGCAGTTATATTTTATAGTAGATCAGATAAGAAACCCACAATTACGGAATTGGTTACTGGAAAATACAGAAAATGAAAGTACTGGAAACATGATACGGAGGTTATGATTACGAAGGACAAAAAAAATTTTAATTGAAAAACCCGGAGTTTTATAGAAAGACACTGATTAAAATATATTATTAATTAATAAAGAGAAAACTATAGCTATAATTAACAACAGAAATGAGAAACCACATATCATACAGATCGGGATAGAGGCATTCGAATAAGTTGAAAGTTACAAATAGTGAGAGCTAATAAAAATACAGAATGAGGAACTGGATGAGAAAATTTTTGCAAGAACCTTTGGAAAATTATTTAATACCAAAATACGGTCTTACTCATTAAGGACATTTCAATAAAAGTAAGAAAGGAAGTATTTAAATATTAGTTTCACAAATACCGAGTTATGGATGAGAACTTTAGATAACAACCGAAAGACACCAAAGGAAAACAGAAACTATAGAAACAAAATTTTTGCAAAAAATAGAAAGCGAAACTGTAACTGGATAAAATAAGAAACCATATTAAATGTTGAAGAGAAAATTTGTAAAACAAATAATAAAAGAAACACAATTAAGGTGATACTTGTATATTAAAGTAACTAATGAAAACAGAATCATCCAGTAAGCATACAAAGCAAGAACAATTAAGAGAAAAAGTAACGCTATGAAAAATTTTAAAGGAGGAAATAAGAGGTATCGGCTGCAAATATACTATATATCAATAAGATATCTCAAATAGAAACAGATTGAAACAGTTTTGGAGAAGCAACCAACACGACATCATTGGAGTTTTTTAAGCAATGATGCTTAAGTACCATTAACCCATTTAGATAATAATCTTCTTCAAGGTTATTAAAATATTTTTCCATTGCTGTAATAAGTTTTTAATCCTATAAAAACTTTGAGCTCGGGCAATTTCTAGAGGTCGCTTAGAGCTATATCAAACGAGAAGTGTGACAACATGAAATCTCCAATTGGTGCAATTTTTCCCGAACAACTTGAGATCTCAATTTATCCAATTGTTCGCGAACTTGATTGGTGCGAGAAGGTGCCGTAACGAAAGAAAACTTTTTATGAGCCATCAGTCAATTTCCAGAATTTGCTTTCTTTAATTTACCCGGTAGTAGTTACGGTTTTTATATAACAGTTTTGAAGCTTGCAGGATAGTCTATGATAATTATTCCCTCCGAATCACAAAAAATCGTAGCCATTAGCTTACTCGCTGATGGAAATGTTTTGGTTTCACTATTTATATTGCAGTTTGGATTTAGATATATAGTAGTGAAGCCACGTTTCATAAACCCCTACAAATTCTTGTAAAAAATCAGCTTGATTCTTGTTAAACAACTTAAAATTATCGCTTGACTTTCACTTTTTTACGTGCAAAATTGATGTCAATTTGTTTGTCCAGAATATTATCATAAATTTTATTGAACAGTTTTGAGGTTGTTTTTGCCATGATCTTTGATCCTTATATACCACGTTTAAATTAAGCAACCCAGCGACAGATCTGGACTTTCTAAAGAGAATTGCACTCAAAGTTCGATGCGCATCAGTTAAGATTTCAGATGTGTTTCATTAATAATTAATTACGATTTTATGCTTTTAGAGTTTTCTGTTTAGTCAGCCCATTCGCACAAATTTTTCGAAAAACGGTGTGAGTAGTCGAGTCTCACTTTCTGGCAAGTCTTCATTTTTCGGAAAATAAATGCAAAAAAGGTAAAAAGAACAGTAAGTTTCTGCTAGTACATAGCCTATTTTTTAAATGAATTTAAAATAGGTCTTTATGGTTTATAAATATCGAGTTTAAATTCTTTTGCCTTCTCCACGATAATACAAAAATATTGTATGAAAATTTAATTAAAATTTATTTAATTATTGAGGTAAACGTCTTTTAAATTAATTTTAGTAATGATATTTAAATTTGCGTATACTTTAAAAACATTTATTCAATAAAATAGAAAACATGTAACGCTTGAAAAAGCAAATTTTTTACAGATTTTCTTGAAGGCAACAGTAAGAATCACACGACAAATATGGATATTATTTCATTTTAAAACTCTTTTTTATGAAATATGCAATATTACAAATTATTTCAAATAAAATATTGTGAATAGTGTGAAGGTGGCTATTGATATGACCACACTGGAAGTATGTGTGTGTACCATTTTCTGTAGAAAATTTTAAATGTCAATTTTATTTTTAATTTGGGAGATTAATATTTATATCTATATCAGTATTCTAGTATATCGATATATTAAACAAAATGACTAAGGTTGATGACTAGGTTGCCCTGCCAGATTAGCTAGCCTTATTAAGCGTAGAGTTATGTTGTAAATATGTATATATTTAATTATTTAATATCCTATATAAGAATTAAAAATGTGCATTTTATGTCATGTATATCAATACATTGATTTTGTTCATTTTAACTTGTGGCAATGGAAACAAATTTTTTTGAAAATAATTTTAAATTTAAGTAAAATATTTTAATATGTAATTGTTAAGCCTTTCATTCGCTTCTTCTTCAATCTTAAAATACGAAGTATGTTTTTTAAGTAAGTACGGTTTTGATATAAAAGTACACGAATGCAATTTTCTCAGCAAATTTATATTTATAAGAAAGCCTGTACTTTTACTTTTCAACATAATTACCATCAATATTAGGACACTTATCATATCGTACAACTAACTTCTGAATTCCATCCTCATAAAAATCTGCCACTTGATTTGACGAAATCGTATAGCATCTGTTTTCTGGAACTATTGGATCAACTTTCTGCACTAAGTCTTCAGTAATGGTTGATGGTCGCCCACTATGCTCTTCGACATAAATATTAGTACGGCCATTTTTGAATGTTCTAACTCATTTTCGTATTATTCCCTCGCTCATAGTATTTCCTTATACAGGCCGCTAATCTGCTGATGAATTTCTACCGCCTTCACGACTTTTGCATCCAGAAATCGAATCACAGTGCTTATTTTGCAATCTGTGGGATTTTCAAATGTCTGAGCCATTTTAAATACTCCCAAACGAACATTAACATAAACAAATTCTTTTCATTAGCGTTTGCGGCTAACCGTCAGTTATGGAGGAAAACGTTACTACTGTGAGGAAAATGCTTGGCGAGGACAGGCGAGTGACCTACCAACAGATGGGGAGTACTTCAGGCTTAAATGCGCCAGCAATTCGTTCGAATCTGCATGATCATTTGCACGTAAAGAAACTTTGTTCTCTCTGGGTGCCGCATCGATTGACTGAAGAGCAGATGACTGATACGACGTGTGACTTGGTACCGGGGATGCTAAAAAAGTTTAATAAGGGACAATATCGATATGTGAACAACATCGTGACAGGTGACGAGACTTGGCTGTACTATTATGATGTGCCGACTAGAGCTCAAAACAAAGTTTGGGTCTTTGATGATGAGAACACACCTGTAGTTTTCAGAAAATCCCGATCTGTAAAGAAGAAAATGATAGCTGTATTTTTCAAATCGAGTGGAATTGTGGAACGCGTCGTTTTTGATACACAAAAGCAGATGACACGACGTGTCACTTGGTGCCGGGAGATGCTAAAGAAGTTTAATAAGGGACAAGCTCGGTATGTGAACAACATCGTGACAGGTGACGAGACTTGACTGTCCTATTACGATGTGCCGACCGATGCTCAAAACAAAGTTTGGGTCTTTGATGATGAGGACCCGTAGTTTTCAGAAAATCCCGACCTGTAAAAAGAAAACGAAAGCTGTATTTTTCAAATCGAGTGGAATTGTGAAACGCGTCGTTTTGGACACACAGAAGACAGGGGTATACTGAACAGTGCCTGCCTAAAGTCTTTGGATCTATGAAGAACCTGCGGTCAAAGTCAAGAATGGACACCTGGTTCCTCCCTCCATCACGATAATGCTCCAGCTCACCGCGCTAAAGCCTGCACCGAATATTTGACCACGACAGGATTGAAACTTCTCGAGCACCCTCCATACAGTCCAGAACTTGCTCCCTGCGACTTTGCACTGTTCTCGCATGTGCAAATGAAGCTAAAAGGGAGGCGGTTTTTCAGTGATGAGGATCTTCTGCGGGCTTGGGACAACGAGTATGCTTTACTCCCTAGTAAAACTTAGCAGAACTGGTTTAAAGATTGGTTTCGGAGGATGGAGAGGTGTATTGAGTATAGAGGAAATTAGTTTGAAAAAAAGCTGTATTGCAAAACTTTCCCAGTACCTTTTGTATTGTGCTTTTTGAGCGGATATTATAAACGTACGTATATAGTAAAGTTGTTCTGGTTCACAAAATCAAACATTTTACGACAAAAATTTGAACAAAATCTGTATTTAACATCGGTGGCGCTTGAAAAAATATTCAAAGTACCGCGTTAGATAATTCTAGAACATTTTCACAGGTTATTAGTTATTTTAAAATAAACCAGGTGAGTATCGTATCAATTAATTGAACGCAACTTAAGGGACTATGACATGGAATGAAAATATTTTTGGTCCCTTTAATCGTAGGAGATCAAAAGTAATTTCACTATAACAAATCTATAAGAAAGCGATGTATAGTCTGGACTATAACCCACCCATTTACAAAGTCAGGTCTGTATTCAAAGAAAATAATGTCGCAAATTTGATGGAATGAACAAACTGTCGTTTATTATGAACTTTTGCCAAGGTGAAAGACCATACATTTTGAGAAGTATTGCAAACAACTGATTAATATGGATTCAGCACGCAGAGAAAATCATTCAGTTTTGGGCAATTTCTTTGTCAACTCGAGGAAGATTGGTGGAATTAGATAGTAAAGTATTACCACATCCATCATGTTATCTAGATATAGTGTTTTTGAATTTGTATCTTTTCCAATAATTGCGCGTTTTGTTGTTCAATGGTAAGAATTTTCGTATACGAGATGATGCTGGTGACGCTAAACAAATATTTCAATTCCAAATCATCAAAATTGTTTGGAAAAGGGTATTGTGGGTTGCTTTTAAGACTGTTCTATATAAAATAATGGGCAAACGATTAGTGGTAATTTTTTTTAAATAAACGTGTTTACAGTTTATCTTTGATTCACAAGAGTTTATTGAAGTAGGACTGTCAATAAAATCTTGAGAATTGGAATCCGTAGAGGCTTATAAGGAAATTGTAAATGTGAGTGTGATGAAAGAATGTAAGATTAAAAACTACCTTTTATGGGATGGTTTTTATGAGGAATTCGAGTTAAATCCAAGTTACTTGCACAGAATTGCGTCGCTGGAGGAAATTGCGGTTGTTTTCCCTTTCTTGGATGCAATAAGTGCAATATTCTTGTATTTTATTATTTATTATTATTTGGCGGGCTCTTAATTCTCTTGCTTCTGGAAAAGAACATGTGAGAGGTTCTAAAGGTGAGAGGCAGAACCCTCCATGGAAGAACAAATTTAAGATGGCGAGTAATCAGCGTTCTCTACACAAATCAGCATAAATAAAGCTCAAGAGTCAACATCGTAGAGGAAGTAGATCTGATCTTCGAGGGGAATATCCGATTGGCTGAGTATCTGAAATTTTTAAGACTAAATTGCGAAAGCTGGTGCAACACGGTAGAGATTACATAGAGCCTGAAAGAACTATAATCAAGGCCAACTCCAATAGGCACATTCAAAGAATAAGAGATTCCAGAGAAATATGAGGACCATAATAGACCTAAAAAAATACTAGTTGGCACTACGAGATTTCATAAGGTATTTAGAAAAATTACACTTTGAAAACAGAAAGAATAACACCTTCATTCATTAAACATTTTGATGAATTGACACCTCTCTAAAAATTCGTATAAGAAGCAATACTCATATTCAATTCACAGTAAAGGAAATAAAACCATTTTTCTTTGAAATTCCAGTATCGAAAAACAAAGCGTGATGCTTATGAAAATGTAGGCGTATTTATTTTACACTTTCTCATAAATATTGATTTTTCTGTTTTATTTTAAATAAATCTTTATTTTTTAGATGAGGTGGTAAGGCGAATATCTACTTTTTTGCAAAAATATAAATATTGAAAAAGTTAATAATATAAAGAGAATAAAAGTTATAATATAAGTCTTCCCTCCCTCTATTCCTGTCTCATGAACTAAGATTTGCTTCAAAATTTGGGAAATACACGTAATTCAAGATTTATATAGTTTAGGACAGGTGACTAGGAAATAACTAATTTTTTAGCGGGAAGGCCAGAGTATTATATAACAAATTTCAAATTATTAATTTTATTATAGGGTGATTAATACATTTTCTCTATAGTTCCTTAAATTTTAGTGTACATAAAAAGATATTGTATATATACTTGTATACATTTATAAATATTTGTAATGAAAAAAATTAAAAACTAATCAAAATTTAATGATAATTTATTAAGTTCATTTTAAAATAATAAAATTGATATCTCAACTAATTAATAGATTTTAAAATGTATTTTTTTTCCAATGTTTAATATATACATACATACATACATACACTTGAAATTTAATTTTTCCACAACAAAAAATATATATATATATATATATATATATATATATTATATATATATATATATTGTATGTATATATTGTATTCTCCTTACCGTTAATGAAGTAAGTTATTTATACATATATCTACACTAACGCTTTCTTATATTATAAAATTATAAATTAAATTATAAACACTTACTTGCGAAAGACTGGCTCCATGGATATAGCTAACACTCCAAAAAAACATTAAAAACCGAAGAGAACCGGAAAGCCTAAAAAAAAGTTAAAACAAACATTTCAATTTGAACCTTTTCTCGTGGGGAGTTACAACTGTTTGGTGCTCCTTACTTGCTGTTTATCGGATAAATTAGGCGAATTTTGCGGCGATTTGCAAATTAAACGATCTGTAGATAATTTTGTTGATACCGTCAGATTATTTTCGCACTTTTTGTTTTCGACTTCTTCAGGTTTCTTCTCATCTTTTACAGTTTCTTCTTCTGCGATCTTTTCTGTCACTTCGGTCTCTAATTTCCATTACTTCACTCATTCTGTGTGTTTCCTTCTATAAAGTACTATATCTACTAGAAACGAAACGTTATTTTTAAAAAAGCATCATGCTATTTAGTTAATATATTATAGCGGTATTTTGAAACGATTAATTTGCGGATTAATAAAGGCTAGGTTCGATGTTGTAAAAGCAGGACGACTCTAATGTTTGCTTCGATATCCTTCTTGCGGCTACGGTGAAAGCCAAGAGGCAATGAAGTCTATTGGGGACATCATAATGGTATTCAAATATTTTTTTAAATGTGCTGGATTTCTATAGTTAATTAGTGATAATATTAATTTGGTTAATCGGCCTTCATAAGTCTTCTTGTACAATCTTTTCGATGTCCACTAATTGTAA
>JAVIWB010000190.1:0-14037 GCA_031893035.1 Dermolepida albohirtum | reverse complement strand
TAAAGAAACAATATGGAAATTAGTAATATCTATACCAAAACGTTTACAAACTATTGTAGCGAATGATATGCATACAGTCAATTTATTATTAACTTTTTGTCAATTTTTATGCGACAGAACTTTGAGTATCTCACTGTAGCGTGATCTCATTTTATGCAAAAATATAAATTGTAAGAAATAAATAATAAATTTTTGTTTTTCTTTATAAATATTTTCTTGCTGGAATTATCTAATCCAATTAACTTTCCTATCAGTAGTATACTTCCCGAAATTAAATTAATTTCTTTCGATGCCATCCGATTAATTTAATTGTTCGTGTATTACGAGTATTACTAACCTGCTGATGATGTGTCTGGAACGGCACCTATGCATCGACGCTGACATTCTGTCAGATCGAAAAAAACATTTTCATTATTTCCACAAACACCATATTGGTACAATTCACATACATCTCTGCTCTGGTTATAATACCAAGTATCGTATTCGTTATTACAAGAAATGGTAGACACTTGTAATGAACACGGATCTGTAACATTAAAATAAAGAGGTGGGCATTTAAAAGACATTTACCTAATGTAATAAATACAAAAACGAAATGTTTAGATAATTCCTACTAGCAATTTTAAAATTCGGCGGGTGTTTTCAGTTAATTGTAGTAATAAAGGTTGAATATGATTAGTAAATAACATATTTCTAATAGATTAATAGATACAGATTTTATTTTTAATTTCAGTTTTATTTCTTACTTAGATATGCACCTTTTTATTAATGTTCATGTCCTAACAAGACGAAACTTAACTTTCAATACGGTTATTTTCTTTTTTGGACAATTTAAAACACTCTTGAAATTTAAAAATTGATTCTTAGATAAATATCTTTCATGTGGAATAAATTTGCTTTTTCCAAACTTTAATATTGGGTTGTTAGGAAATCATTACTTATTTTGACAACAGGTGGCGCTAGCTCACTTTTCCAAGTGGTAGTCATTTGTATTTTATAAAAAGTGAAAATGGAAGGTTAGAATGAATATTTTCATCATATTTTGTCCTCTCTACAAAGGTAAGAACGCGTGAAAAGTTGCTTGAAATATACGGTAGCTATGGTATACGAGGACGTTAATGCCAAAAATGGGTCACGAAATGCCACATTTGCAACATATGGCGCTTGTTCACTTTTTGCCAGTGCTGGAGTAATTCACATCTTGAGCCTTGCAAATGACTATTATATATAAACACGCAGTGTAGCCCATTTGTTTGCCTTATACACAAATTTCATTGTTTTGTTTACCTGCCCAATTCAATTGTAAATGTTCGTGTGTATGTAATCGCTGAGTGGACTGTATTTGTTTTCTTCGAGGTTCACATTGGTGTAAATGAATAACTAGTCTTACTTATGAGGTATATTTAATATTTTGGTTTCAATGGTAATAATAACACTTGCTACATTGACATTACATTATTCATTTTCGTTCACTGCGCGCATGCGCCTACTTCCTCCCTGGTGGTTAAAAATAAAAATAAAAATGCTGTAACATATGCCGCCCACCTTGAAAGGTAGCTTTCAATATTAGTAAAAATGGTAAAAATATTATTCTGACATATAGGATATAAAATAATAGTACAGTTCATTATAAGTCCAACTAGTCACTATTTTCCTCAAGGGGGATAATACATATTTTCGACACTGAGCGTTGAAACACCTTACCACTAGGCGTTTTCACAGACACTACACGAGTGATGTTGTCTAATCCTGGATGGAGTTTGATGATCCTCGCCATGGGCCAGTGTAGTGGGGACAAATTATCTTCTTTCAAGATGACCAGTGTGCCTTCCTGAAGTGATGGATGTGAATTCGTCTTCCATTTGGATCTCTTCTGTAGTTCGGTTAAATATTCACGCGACCACCTTTTCCAGAAATGTTGAGTTAATTGTTGTAGGCGTTGGTACCTAGTAAGTCGGTTAATCTGTTGATCTTGAACATCTTCTTGTGGTGCAGCAGCTAATGATTCTCCAATTAAAAAGTGAGCAGGAGTTAAAGGAAAAAAGTCGTCGGGATCATTGGATAAAGGGGACATAGGTCTGGAGTTTAAACAAGCTTCAATCTGAATGAGTATCGTATTTAACTCTTCATAAGTCAAAGCGGCCCTTTCCAATATTCTCCGTAAGTGAAATTTAGTCGACTTTACACTCGCTTCCCATAAACCTCCTACATGAGCTGATCTGGGAGGAATGAACACCCATTTAATTTTATCATTAGCTAAAAAATTGTGAATTTTGTCGTTGTGGCATTTATCATTTATTAATTGGTACAATTCAATGAAATGGTTATTCGCACCAACAAAGTTCAGACCATTGTCCGAATGAATTACGGACGGTTTTCCTCTACGAGCTATAAATCTTTTGAGTGCATTCAAAAAACTCTCGGTTGTGAGATTACTGACTAATTCAATGTGAATTGCACGCGTAGCAAAACATACAAATATGCAAAGGTATGCCTTGACTAGCCTTGCATTTCGTAAGCTTCTGTCCTTGATTAAAATAGGACCAGCGTAATCTACGCAGCATTTTGAGAAAGGCCTGCAGGGCAATACCCGTGAGCTGGGTAAATCACCCATTAGGAATTTAGTAGGTTTTGGATTAATCTTAAAACATTTGATGCAAGTTCGGAGAACTCCCTTAACTGTTGATTTGCCATTGAGAGGCCAGAATTCTAATCTTATTATGGATAATAAATTTTGTGCACCAGCGTGTAAATGTTCCCGGTGGTATTTTGTGATAATCAATTTTGTTAATTTATGATTTTTAGGTATTATAATTGGATGTTTTTGAGCGAAGTCTAAATTGGAATGCCTTAATCTTCCGCCGACGCGTAATAATCCGACTTCATCTAGAAATGGATTCAAATTCAATATTTTACTACTAGGTTTCAATGCTCGTTTATGTGATAACGAATAAATCTCATTAGCAAATACCTCCTGTTGAGTTAACTTAACTATTCCTTTCAATGAGCATTCTAATTCATCTGATGAAAGTTTCTGTGATTTAAACCTTGCTTTATCTAGTGTCGCACGTTTAAATCGCATACAATAGGCAACTATACGTTGTAATTTGCTTAAACTCGAATATTTGTTAAATAGGTCACCATTGGGTTTATCAACAGCTGCTAAACTAATTACTGATTTCTTAGTGTCAGGTAAGAATTCAAAATCTATCATATCTTGTTCGTGATTTAATTCATTGGTTATTATAAAATCTGGTCCATGCCACCAAAGTTTTGAATCCTGTATCTCCAAAGCATTAAGACCTCTGGAAATAATATCTGCGGGATTAAGTTCTGAAGGAACGTGTTTCCATTCGGTTACATTCGATAATTCTCTTATGGTTGTTACACGATTAGCTACAAACGTTTTCAACTGACACGGGTCAATTTGTAACCATGCCAAAACAATCGTGGAATCACTGTAAAGTATTGTCTGGGTTAATTGAATGTTCAATGTACGTCTTATAACATCTACTAATTTTGCTAATAATACTGCTGCTAACAGTTCTAATCGTGGTAGCGTACATTTTTTCTGTGGAGCCACCTTGGACTTAGCACATAAGAGATTGGAACATTTTTCACCTTTAGCATTTCCTGATATTAAATAAATACATGCTCCGTAAGCTCTTTCCGACGAATCACAAAATCCATGCAATTCAATAAATTCTGGTTGGTAACATAATACTTGCCTTTTAATAATGACATGATTTATGTGCTGCATCTCTTCTAGAAATGTTAACCAAAGTTTTCCCAATTCCGGATCTAATTCTTCGTCCCATGCGATTTGTAGCTTCCATAATTGTTGCATAAATAATTTTGCCCTTATTATTGCGGGACCTATTAATCCAAGTGGGTCAAATATTCTAGAAATGGTAGCTAAAACTAATCTTTTTGTAACATATGTATGTTTAATTTCTAAATTTATTGCATAATTTAGTGTATCTGGTTCTGAAATCCATGAGAGTCCCAGGGTTTTCAAGTCTCTATTATCACGAATTTCAATAATTGTCTCTATGTTGTTGCTATCTTCTGCTATTTTGTTTAAAATCTCCTTATCATTTGAAGACCATTTTCTTAAATGGAATCCTGCTGTTCCTAATATGTAAGACATTTCCTTGTATATTTCTAATGCCTCCACTCTGGAATTCACACTAACGAGTAAGTCGTCCATGTAAAATGAATTTCTAATTAGTTCACAGGTACGTGGATATTTATCTTGACAATCCACGGCTAATTGTCTGAGTACTCTTGTTGCCAAATAAGGTGCACTTGCTGTACCATATGTGACTGTATTTAAATTATATAAATGTATTGCTTGATCATCATTAGCTCTCCACAAGATCTGTTGATATTTACGATCATCTGGATGAATCAATATTTGCCGGTACATCATTTGTATGTCTGCACTAAGTACAAAACTATGCAATCTTAATCGTAAGACTATAGCAAATAAATCATCCTGTACTGTGGGTCCTATCAATAATGTATCGTTTAATGAAATGTTCAAATCTGTTTTTGCCGATGCATCGAATACTACTCTGCATTTGGTAGTAGTACTACTTGATTTGAATACTGCATGATGTGGTAATATATATGACGGTTGCATCTGTTCAGTTTCTACATTGACGCGTTGTTGCCTCGTCATGTGGTTTAATTGTTCGTATTCATTCATGAATTCTACATAATTAGCCTTTAAGGTTGTGTCCTTGCGAAATTTAGCTTCCAATGAATAAAATCGTTTGAATGCCATCGCCTTTGAGTTCCCTAAGTTAGCAATCTTTTCTAAAAAGGGCAATCTGACCACAAAACGTCCATTTGCGTCTCGCGTTGTGGTTTCAGAAAAATGTTGCTCACACAGTTGTTCAGTAGGTGATAAAAAACGTTTCTGTGGAATTTCTTCTAACTGCCAGAATCTTGTCAAATTCTCATCTAGAGTTTCATTTGAAATTTCTGTTGTAAAATTGCAAATTCGTTTTTTGCTTGCCTTCGATGGTATGTTAATATTACCCGTAACTACCCAGCCTAAGAGCGTTTCTTGAAATACAGGTTTATTTTCTCCTAGTTTATACTGATTAGCAAGAAGTAATTCATAAAATAAGCTTGCACCTATTAAGATATCTATGGTACCTGATTTATCAAAATTAGGATCAGCTAACATGATGTCTTTTGGATAATCTAATGTATATTTATCAAATCCAACGGGTGGCAAATTCTCGGTGATAGTTGGTAAAATTAAAAATGTTAAAGTTGCCTTAAACTTGTTGTCCCGTGATTCGATAATTGTTTTTGTTTTCTGGGTAACTGTGGTTAATTTTTGATTTATCCCTGTTATTGGAATATGAATATCTTCGTGTTTTAACCTTAGTTTAGTACACAATGATTTTGTCATTATATTGCTCTGACTCCCTGAATCTAATAATGCTCTACATGTATGAGCCCTTCCTAGGTCATCATAAATTAAGATTTGTGCCGTTGAAAGTAAAACTAAATTTCGATTTGAACTACTATGTGCAATTTGAAGTGATTGTTGATTTTCTGATTTCCTTTGGTCAATATTTGTTGTTGCAGTCAAATGGCAAAGTTCTGTGGATCCATGCGTGTGCGTTTTGTTTCGTGTATGTGAGCTATTGGTTTGAATAGCAAGTTCATTTAACTCCGTTTCGTTTTGTAAATTTGTATCATTATTTTGATCTGAATTTGTTGAATGTGTATTAAAGCGTTTACGATATTCTTGATTATGTAATAAAGTATTGTGAGCCAACCCGCATTTTTTGCATTTTCCTGACCTGCAATCTCGCTGTGAATGCCCTGAACGTAAACAATTGGTACATAAATACAACCTTTTTACTTGATTGTATTTTTCTTTCGCGTTTAATTTCATAAATTCCGGACATGCATAAATGTAATGATTTTGTTTACAATATTGGCAACTCCGGTCCTGATTGTATTCTGTCATGGCAAAGTTTTGTTCTGCATACGTGTTCTTATAATCTTTGTTATAATTGCTCGATTGGTTTTTAATAAAACTTGGTGAACGCGAATTTTGTGTGCTTTGAGGGTATTTTTTGCTTGTTGTCTCTAATGTAAAGCATTTTTTGTTTAAAAACTTACTTAATTCATCAAAAGTTGGTATAGACCCTTCGTCGTCTAGAGAATTTTCCCATTCGCGATTAGTTATTGCGTCTAATTTTGATGTAATTATATATATTAATAATACATCCCATTCTTTTGTTGGTAGTTGCAACTTGTTTAAAGCTGATACATGATAATAAACTGTGTCAGTTAGTTGTCTCAATAATACAGGCGAGTCTTTTGTTACCGATGGTAATTCGAACAGCTGTTTGAGATGATTATTAATTATAATGTTTGTTTTCATATCGTTTTTTAAGTAATTCCCATACAATTGCATAGTTGTCTGATGAAATTACATACGCTTGCACTAACCGTAACGCCTCATTTTTTAGACAAGATTTCAAATAGTAAAATTTTTGAATATCTGTTAAATTCACATTATCATGAATAAGTTGTTTAAAAGCGTCATGGAACGGTAACCAACCATCGTAATTTCCCACAAATACAGGTAAACTGATTGTTGGCAATCTTAAATTTGCTGTCGGATCACCCGTATTATTAGTATTTGATGAAATTGAACTTGTACTGTTTTGATTAACACTTTGTGCATTTGCATTAATAATTGATCTAGCCTTGCTGATAAGCTCAAAAAAACTATCTTCTATTTCTTGCCGCTCCGCTTCTTCTGTTATATCAATGATTTCTAATTTCGTTTGCACCTCTTCGAATGTTTCGAAATGTTTTTCAAGTTTTTCTAACCTTAATTTAACTAGGTATTGATCATTTATGTTGTCACTGCTTTCTAAAAAATGTTTGAATCTCGTTAAATGGCCTTTTAATATACCCCGACTTTGTCTTAATTCCCTTATCTCGTCTTCTTCTGTCATTTTGTGTTTTGTATATATACGTAAATGAGTGTATTTATTTTATGAATAAGATTGCTCGATTCAGATTGAATTTTATATGAGGATATTAAATATGTAAGGAAAAAAGGACTCACCAATGTTTTTTGCTACTTCTTTATCGTGATCGTATGTACGTGTCGTTGTTTTTTGCTGATGTATGCGGTTCGTCTGGACCAAAAATATGTTCGTGTGTATGTAATCGCTGAGTGGACTGTATTTGTTTTCTTCGAGGTTCACATTGGTGTAAATGAATAACTAGTCTTACTTATGAGGTATATTTAATATTTTGGTTTCAATGGTAATAATAACACTTGCTACATTGACATTACATTATTCATTTTCGTTCACTGCGCGCATACGCCTACTTCCTCCCTGGTGGTTAAAAATAAAAATAAAAATGCTGTAACAGTAAACATAACCTATATTGTAATTTTGGAGTTCATTATTTAAGATATTGTTTTTATTTTGTTAAACTTAGTAGAACAATGGTAAAAAATTGTATACTGTTTAAGAAAAATGGAAAAAACCAATTTTAACTCATTTTTACGTGTAAATATAATTATGATAAATCCTACATAAAAATATTTCTTCTTTTCGGGTATTACTTTTAATAAATACCCTTTATTTGTTATTGAGATATTTATTAAAGATTTGTCATAATAAGAATTCATTTTGAAAGATATCAGTTAATGGCGCTATACAAAATTTCATGTATTGGGTTGGCAACTAAGTACTTTCGCTTTTTACTGATAGAGAGCGTTGCTTTATTTTTTGTATAACGTATGTTAGTGCTGTACTTTACCGTTTGTCGCGTGATACTAGTCACATTGACGTAACTTCAGAAGCAAGTTGTGCGTGATATTTATTAAAGCTATTAGTTGTGGGTTAATTTTAAATGGAGTGCAGAAACAAACATTTTCGACATATTTTACTATTTTATTTCCGTAAAGGAAAGAAAGCGGCTGCGCCTCACAAAAAGATATGTGAAGTTTATGGTGCTAATTGCTTAACAGAGCGCACGTGTCAGAATTGGTATAAAAAATTCCGTTCTGGAGATTTTTCCTTCAAAGATGAGCAACGTTCTGGTCGGCCTACTGAAGTTGATGATGACCAAATCAAAGTCATAATTGAAGAGGATCGTCATATAACTGTTCGAGAGGTTGCGGAGAGGCTACATGTATCGCACACAACAATTGAAAAACATTTAAAATGTCTTGGGCTAGTTAAGAAGCTTGATATTTGGGTACCTCATGAATTGAAAGAAATTCATTTAACACAAAGAATCAACTTTTGCGATATGCACCTTAGACGAAATGAAATCGACCCTTTCTTAAAAAGAATCATCACTGGTGATGAAAAATGGGTCCTGTACAGTAACATAGTTCGAAAACAATCATGGAGCAAACATGATAAACCAGCTCAATCCACATCGAAAGCTGAACTGCATCCAAAAAAGATCATGCTGTCAGTTTGGTGGGATTACAAAGGTGTTGTGTTTTTTGAGCTGCTTCCAAGGAACCAAACGATCAATTCTGATGTTTACTGTCAACAATTTATAAAACTGGATAAAGCAATCAAAGGAAAACGGCCAGAATTGTCAAATCGGAAAGGTGTAGTTTTCCACCAAATAATGCACGGCCTCACACATCTTTGGCAACTCGTGGGAAACTATTGGAGCTTGGCTGGTAAGTGATGCCACATCCCCCATACAGCCCAGATGTAACACCATCTGATTACCATTTATTTCGAAGTTTGCAGAATTCTTTGAATGGTAAAACTTTCACATATGACGATGACCTTCACTCGCACCTGGTTCAGTTTTTTGCTTATAAGGACCAGAAATTTTATGAGCGCGGAATCATGCAGCTGAAAGACAGTGGCAAAAGGTCATTGAGCAAAATGGAAAATATATAATTGATTAAAAACTATTCTTTGTTTAAAAAAAAAGTGTTTTATTTTATATTACAAAACCGAAAGTACTTAGTTGTCAACCCAATACGTATATATTAATATATGTATATTCATTCGTAATCAATGGTCCTCTGTTACAGTGGCGGCTCGTGAGTATTTGACATGGTGAGGCAGATAGAATAATAAATATTCAAAATTGTTTACAATTGATTAATAAACTCTATATACCTACTACATATAAAAACAGTTTATATATATTTATATATATATATATATATATATATATATATAGGGCTTCCAGTACAAACAGGGCTGCCAGACGTGAACTGAGCCCTATATCGCGCCCCATTCGATTTTTAAGGGAAAACGAAGTTTCAAAGCAAACCCTTGTGAAACGAAAATAAATATTCTAAAAAATCAAACAAATTCTAAAAACATTAATCAAAAATAAGAACTCAATCTTCTAGGATTTAAAAATAAAAAATAAATACATTCCTATTATAATATAAAATTTAATAATATAACAAATATATACATATATATGTATATATATAAATCAACAACAATCCAATAACAAAATTTCAAAATTACATGCAAAATGAAAATATTTTAAAATACAGAGAATTTCCTTTATTGGCATTGCACGTAGAATTACATTTAATAGATTTTACTTCTTGTATAGCAAAGGTATCCTCCGGTTTTTTGTGTTAGCAAAATAATCAATTACATCATTATAAAATCGTTCATCCCTCGTCATCGTTTTAACCAATTCCTTTTCGATTGCAATTAGTGCACAGTTACTAAGTCTTTGTTGTCCAATTGTATTTCTAACATACGATTTTATACGTTTCAATGTGGAAAAACTTCGCTCAACGGACGCGGAAGTTACCGGTATGGTAACTACTATACTTAGCAATTTAAAAAGTTCTGGCATACAGATGGCTAACTTTTGTTCGTGCATAAATCTTAACATTTCACATGGTGTTTTAGAATTACCAAGGAGTTGCATGTCACTATAAATAACAGCTAATTCATTTTTTAATTGAATTTGATCAAAAAATTTATATTGTTCAAACAAATTATTTAAGAGCCTCTGAGGAAATGCCTTCGAATATTCTTCAAATTTACTTTCTGTTAATAAATCAAAAAAAGCAAGTTTTTCTAAATCAATAAATCTAATTTCAATTTGACTAATAAACGTATCTAGAATTTCGAAAAATAATTTTCTATAATTTTGTTTAGTATCTGGAACGTCATCAATTCTACGCCTTTTATGTGCAACAGATTCGTCAGACACCGAATTTTCGTATACAGTACTGAAATATGTATCACACTCCCGAAATTCTCTAAACTTATCAAGCAAAAAACGTAAACGATCTCTGGCATAAATAACATCAGTTAGTTTGTTTTGTAATATTGAAAATACAACGTCAGTTTGTCCAAATATTAACTTAAAAGTATCTAAAAGAAAATTAAAATCATTATCCAGAAGAAGATTTTTTAATCCAAAAGCTTCTCGTATAGATATGCTATCAAAGTCAGGACTTTCTGCAATGAAATCAAAAACTTCAATTAACTTATTTTTGTTCGCATGAATTGTAAAAACAGCCCTAGAAGTGAAATTCCAACGAGTAGATGCGTTTGATGGTATATGTTTTTGACAGATTAAATTTAACACATGAGTTCTCTTAGTGGATTTGGAAAAAAAAGATGAAAACCCTGACAAATTTGAAAAAAATATTCTTACAGACGTTATGGACTTACAAGATGTTCCTAACACTAAATTCAAGATATGTGCATGGCAGTGTGTAAATATTGCTTGAGGAGCTATTTCTTTAACTTTTGTTTGTAAACCGTTCACATGCCCAGCCATAACTGCCGCTCCGTCATACGTTTGAGCAATTAGTTTACTATTAAACTGAAATTTTTCAAAAATATTAGTTAACAATTTAAATAAATCATCAAAGGTGCGACCTGAACGTACATCAAAGAATCCTAAAAACCTTTCAACAATATTACCCTCGATCGTGTATCTTACAATAATAGACAATTGCGAATTACATGTTATATCTGTTGTTTCGTCTATTTGCAATGAAAAATATTCTGAATTAAAAATTTCACAATCTATTTTTTTCTTTACAATAAAATTAATTGATTCTATTAATTCGTTTTGAATTGTTTTCGATGTGCCAAAAAATACAGAGCTATCATCTAAGAATTTTTGTAAAATGGTATCATGTTTTGCCGTTAATAAAACAAGTTCTTTAAAATTTCCCCTGTTTGCAGAAGTATTTGTTTCATTATGTCCTCTGAAAGATAATTCCTGTGTATAAAGAAATATAGTAATATCAATTAAACGCTTTAATATATCTCGATTTTGGCTAACTTCTTTATTGTAATTCTCCATTTGATTGCGCCTCACATTATCTATCGCATCCGCGATATTATATTTTCCGAACATATGTAATTTACAAGTAGCTAAAATGTGATGTTTGGATTTAGTATGTTTTTCTACTGATCGCGACAAGTTTTTAAGATCAAAATAACCCGTTTTACTCCAAATACTATCTGTATTTGTGGAAAAAATTATACATGCCCAACAAAATAATCTGTTTCTTTTTATACTACCACATAACCAATTACATTTGTTATACCACGAATTATTGAAATTTCTGTTAGACTTACCGTGTATTGTAAGACATTTTGATAAATCAGGGTTTGGTCTTGGAAGGTTTTTGACATATAATTGATCTTCTACCGATAGAACAACGAACGTATTTCTTATTAAAAAATCCACAATGTCTTGTGTATTTCTTACATTTTCTAAATCCATATTCACAATTTTTAAATCACTGAAAATATCACTAAACAAATATTAAAATATTTAATCTAACTTTGTTATTCCCCCAACTTTAACTGCTGTTATTTGCGATTCGGGCCGAGAATGTCAGCCTCGAGTATATTCGGTAGTTCGGCGATTGTGATTCGATGAGAGGCTCAGTTTAAATTGGCTTCAGATTGATATCTAAATAATATCTACTTGAAACAATAAAAATACTCCTGTTAAAACTTAAAACATATTATTTGCGTGGAGGAAATATTGAGAAACTGTACAAGAAGAATGTAAACCTTTAGACATCTTTATATCATTAAATAAATACTTAATTTATCCTATTAATAATGCTTTCTATATTATTAAAAAATTCAAAAATCTCACAATAAAGTTAGAAAAATCTATTAACTTTTTGAATATTTTTTCTTCTTTGTTATCTTAAATATGTAGCTAATACTTTACTGTAATTTCCATAGAAATTGAGAATTTTTTGACTGCTGTAGTGCGTTATAAATTTTCAATGAGAGGCAATGAGTGGCCGGGCCTCAAATATTCGTGTTTAGTAGGGATATACATAGATCAAGCATGAAGTTGGTCGGGGCAAGTATACGCGCTCGTACATTCGCACGGAATTAAAATGAAATAATAAATTTGTACTTTGCTTGTAATGCCGGTTTATTTAAAACTATTTTCTTATTGTTTATAAGATAAATTCTGAATAAAAGATGATAATTAATTTATAAAGAATTTTAAAAGTATACATATTATTCTTGTTATAATTCCAAGATTTAGATGGTGAGGCACTGCCTCACCTGCCTCACCTGACCAGCCGCCACTGCTCTGTTATCTTCAAACATTAAGGACATTATTTGTAAATACTTCTTGTAAAATCAAATAAAAACCTATTCAAACAAAGCAATAACTTTATATTTTTTCCTTAACATTTAGAAAATAGCACGCATATACCTTCTATACTGTTGTAGATTTTTAACTAAAGCTAATTTAAAGAAGAAACTGTTGTGATTGAACATGAAGATACAAAAAGTATATATAACATATTATTATGATACAAATGCAGGGAGAAATATTAATTATCAGTTAACTTAGTTTTTTAAAAATTTTCAAAGAACCTCGTATGTAGACAATAAACATCGGAAGTAAATTTCATATAAAACGAATAAAATTGGTTAAGTATCACTTAAAGGTAAATTAAACCTAAGTATCAAGTTGTTACAAATGTAATGTCCGTTTTTTCCTTCAGTCTGAACTGAATCGCACCTGCGTGAAGACGTGTATATTTTTGGTGAAAACTATTATTGTATTTGTAGAAAAGGGTATTTATTTTGAAATGTGTACCTGTATCATTTCTTGGAAAGATTAATACACCTGTCCTTGTCTCGCCTATGGAAATGCTGTCGGCAAGAGATATTCGGGCAATTTACCTCTTCCAATTTAAAAAGGGATTAAATGCAGCTGCAGCAATGCGAGAAATTAATCAGACGTTCGGTGAAACCACGTGTAATGAACGCACATTACGGCGATGGTTTAAAAAATTCAGCGAAGGAAATTTTGATTTGAAAAATGAGCCTCGCGGATATGCGCGTAGCACCGTTAATGACGACGAGCTGCGTGTAGAAGTTGAAAGTAATCCGTCGACAACAGTGCGTAGCCTTGCAGAAACATTTCAAGTGTCCATTGCCACCATTAGTCGTCACCGTTCATCGATTGGCAAAGTGAAGAAACTCGATCGATGGGTGCCGCACCAATTAACGGAAGCCAATAAGCTCCGTCGATTAGAGGTGGCTACCTCTTTGGCTAATCGACAGAAAGTTGAACAGTTTCTTCATCGAGTGGTAACGTGTGACGAAAAGTGGATACCTTATGATAATCGGAGACGGTCAGGACAATGGTTAGATCGAGGTGAAGCACCAAGACAGCATGCACGAGCATCACTTCACCCGCGAAAGATTATGGTGACTGTATGGTGGACCAGTAAAGGTATTATTCACTATTCATTTTTGCAACCTGGTGAAACCATCACGGCAGCGTCCTATTGTCCCGAACTGGAAACTATGCATGGAAAATTGAGCCGATTGCAGCCCTCACTAGTCAATAGACATGGACCCATACTTCTTCATGATAATGCAAGACCTCATGTTGCACGACAGACAATCCAAAAGCTTTCGGAATATGGTTTGAAATTCCCCCCAATCTTACCCGCCCCCAAAAAAAAAATAAAAAAAAAGGGAGAGGGAGGAAAGAGGGAGAAAGGGGAAA
>JAVIWB010000189.1:0-13947 GCA_031893035.1 Dermolepida albohirtum | reverse complement strand
AGAACACAATAAACAATAGAGCATTATCAATAACAATCACATTTATAACCTAGTTCTTCGCAAATAAGTTATGTGCATCTACCTGTATACACAAACAAAACACACATACATATTTGACACGGGAGATAAAAGAAACAACACGTGTGCGGAAGGCCTTTGCCAAATGTGCACAAAAGTTGCGTCCTTACACAAATATACACACGAGAAACAAGATATGTTTGTTAATGCTAAAAATGTCTGCGTGATTGATTGTAAATTTTACAGCACTAAACAAGAACAAATATATAAAAATGTAAGGAATCATAAATACCTAGACATAAAAATGAAAATCTATTATTGAAAAAAAAATTCATCAAATAAGAATGTGTAAATATAAAATGTATTGCAGGTTAAAATAAAATAAATAACTAAAAGAGAATCCCCAAAGCGTCAATAATAAAAAATGGATGTTTTATTACCCCCCTTGGGTCGAAATACTCAAACCCAAAAGAACAAGATTTATAGTTACGATTATACTACTTCTATCATTGTGTCATTTGTATCAATACATATACTATATTTAACATACATCAAAGTTCTCTAAATAAGTTTTCTAAATAAATTGGGATACGCTACTGGATGATGAAGCAAAAAATCGAGACTGGAATTACCCATAACAAAAACATATGTTACATCTTTCGGCAGTCTAAATATGACGTCGATTTTCACCTTCTCGGCATTATAATAAATGAATAAATACTCAAACGCAAAAGAACAAAAGTTGTAGTTACGACTTGTATCATTGTGTCATTTGTATCAATCAATACATATACATATAATATATTTAATATACATCAAAGAGAAATGTAAATTGGGATACGCTACTGGATGATACAGCAAAAATCGATACTGAAATTACTCATAACAAAAACATATGTTACATTTTTCGGCAGTCTAAATATGATTAATTCATGGCGATCTTCACCTTCTCGGCACTATAATAAATGGATAACCGTAAAGATGTATCTACGAGCTTAAATATTGGTAACTGTTAACATGGCCTGTCCTCAGATACCCACTGATCACGTCACGTGCAAAGGTTAGTCGTGAATCACCGTTGGCCTGAAATAAGCAGAAATAATATACGTGTAATTCATGCAAATCAAAAAATATTCAATACGAGAGGGTTAAATTTAAATGATGCAACAAATAAAAATAAATACTAATATTTTTTTATTGTCATCCCTATCGTATGAAATAAGATGTTGATGGGAGTGGGGCTGTCAAATTAAATACTATATATTGCTGTCAAGCTTACAAGGATGACGATAAATTATGGGATACCAGATTAGAACAAGTAACAGCGGTAAAATACAAGGAATATAATAATATCGGGATCGTAGAAAAGACAAATTTCATAAGTCAAAAGCCAAAACACTATTTTATCTATATTATACGTGACGCATGTGTGCATAATACACATGCTCTGCATACGTCTATTTCTATTTTGTCACGATTTCTTGCCAAGACGTGCACGTAATTCTATTAGAAAAACGTTTGCCCCCTTTTCTTTCTTCAACACATGTGACTACCGGTGAATTGGACAAATGTCGGTATATGTTCGTATTTTGCAGCGTTATTAATATACCGGCAAACTTTCGTGGTTCCAACGTGGTAAGTAGAATAAATAAACACTAGGAAATTGTTGAGAATTTATGGGAAATGAAGTAAAGCAAAACCAACTACACAAAACATAATTGAAGATTAACTGAAGGAAGGAATAACATATACATATACATATATACGAGGGAGCGTTTTTATATTCGCGGAATGAGCGGGTTGTAGAGGGGTGAGTAGGCGCATTGGGGGCGTGGCCTGTGCAGCGACTCATGATTAGTATAAATATGAAGTTTCATTGTTATTAGACAGATAGTCTTTGAGCTATCGTCAACCAAGTAACATAATCAGGAGTGAAAAGTGAAATATGGAAAAAATCGAATATCGTGCCGTTATAAAGTTCTTTACCAGGCAAGGAAAATCAGTCGCGACCATAATGAATGAGATGTCATTGGTTTACGGCGACTCTTGTCCAGGAAAAACCATGGTGTACAAGTGGCATAGTTTATTTAAACAAGGAAGGGAATCCCTTGAAGACGACCCGAGGCCGGGCAGGAGCATTGAGGTGACCACGCCAGCACTTATCCAAAAAGTTGAACAAATTGTACTCGAAGATGCTCGACTAAAGAAGAAACAACTCGCAAAAATGGTTGGAGTATCCGATACAACAATTTTTAAAATCCTACACGATCATCTCAGCATGTCTAAGGTCAGCGCAAGATGGGTGCCGAGAATGCTCACGCCGCCGTAAAAACACCGTAAAAAACGCCGTAGAGTGTTCGCGTGCATTTTTGGACCTCTGTAATGAAGACAAGGATGGTGTATTGAGTGGAATTGTTACTGGAGACGAAACTTGGGTTCATCATTATGAACCTGAGTCCAAACAAGACTCCATGCAGTGGCATAAAAAGGGCACAGCACCTCCCAAGAAATTTAAAGTGTCACAATCAGCTGGGAAACTCATGGCAACGGTATTTTGGGACTCTGAAGGAATATTGTTGATTGATTATAAAGATAAAGGTGTTTCTATAACCGGAGAATATTACGCTTCAATATTAGAGCGACTAAAAGAAGCCATTAAAGAGAAAAGACGGGGAAAATTGACAAAAGGTGTTCTACTTTTGCACGACAACGCACCCGTCCACAAGAGCCGCGTTGCGTTAGCTGCCCTGCATAAGGTGGGCTTCGAAATTGTGAATCACCCACCCTACAGCCCAGACCTGGCCCCGAGTGATTATTACCTGTTTCCGAAAATGAAAAAAGAGCTGTGGGGTAAAAAATTTACTGCCGATGATGAAGTCAAGGAGGCAGTTTCGGCGTATTTTGCAGACAAAGAGAAATCATTTTTTTATGAGGGTATAAATAAATTAATTGACAGATGTGAAAAATGTATCCGTCTTGCAGGTGAATATATTGAAAAAGAAAAATAATTTGGTTTTTTTATTTCCACCCCTTGTCCCCCATTCCGCGAATATAAAAACGCTCCCTCCTATATTGGATTGGAAATATATAAACTGTAAAAGATATTTCAGGTTGAAGAAAATAAATAACTTGAGAAGGGGGATTTCTCCCACGAAACATCGTTAATTTAGATTAAATGTTTTTATTAAGTCGATGGTCGAAACTCCTAATAAAAAAGAGTAAAGATTCTAATTCAATAAGTTTACCCGAATTTATTTACTATATAAATACCTTATACTCTATTTTGATTTTTAAAAGCCGTAAGTATTCCTTCGTGTCCCTTTCTACTATCCCAGTATGTATACATACCGTATAAACATAACACATTATTTGTGTGCATTTTTTCCCTACACCCATTGCATTTACCGTGTCACTAAAGTCACTATACATTTATTAACTTTACATAGATATTATTGTGACATACACATCCTGTTGGCAAATAGACGAAGTTTATTTTTAATTTATAATATTACGAGAAAGTAATAAAAAACCCATTTCATAAACTACTTCTATTTGAATTTTGAAAATTTGGACAGTAGTGTTCGCGCATGCCCTCCTCAAATAAAGAAATAGCACTCATGTAACAGTTCCGGTTATACCGGACTTCCGGTATCATCTTCCTTAGTTTAAATAGAACATTGTGCATATTATTGCATTTTAGATTGTATGTAAAATTTTACGTGGAACTTTTTCAAGTTTCCCTATTCCTAAAACTAACCGTTCTCGAAATATTAAATTGTTTTCGATAAAATAAAAGAAACAACAAGCTTAGGACCATGTACATTTTGCAGTAAGAAAACAGAACGATATTAACAGATTGGATTTCCAAATCTCCAAGCTTTCCACCTATTCTTTCGAAGTGACTTAATTCCATACAGGGTGGTGAAAATTTAGTGCCAAGTTCGCCTAACTTCAAACCATCATAAGTCGTTTTTTCCAAATAGAATATCCTGTATATTTTTCCACATTCCGATACGCAATTTTATTTTCTTTCGAATGGTATTAGAGTTCTCTATATCTAGCTTTTTCAGTTCTTAAATTATTTAGTGTTTTAGAACTTCGAAACGAGCAATCTGTCTGTCACCAGTTATTTGCTGTCAGTGCGTATTTATTTAAAAAATTAGAGCAAAATACATATTCAAATTTATTATTTATTCACGAAGAATGTAAGAAGATAACAAATTGAATTTGTAGTGTTTAACGAGAGATATCCTATCTATTAATACTGTTCTGTCTTTCTTACTATAAAATACATATGGTTATAAACTAGTTACTGTTCATATTTTTTTGAAAAAAATTGAATATTTCGAAAACAATTAATTTTAGAATAGAACACATATGACTGCAATTTTTTATTTTACATAAAATTTTATGTGGACTTTTAGAAAGTTTCCCTATTTCTTAAATCAACTGTTTTCGAAATATTCAATTTTTTTCAAAAAAATTAAAGAAACAATAATTTGTTTAGAACTATATGCAATGGTTCTAACTGTTATAATGATGTAAGCTTTTTGTCGATCGTTATTCATAAATAAGTAATTTCGAAATTGAGTTTTATACTTCATTTTGAAGAATATATAGAAATTTTAAAAGAAAAAGTACACACAACTGTAACATGTGAAAATTTAAACTGTTAAATATGGCATCGCTCTATATCAGTAAGGACAAGGTTATCCACCAACGATGGAAACAACTTAAATTACGATTTAATACTTATTCTTTCCTATTTTGACGTTTACATGTTAAAATGCACATTATCATAAATAAAAGTAAAACTTACTAGAGATAAGGTGGGGTGACAATACACTAGATTTGCTTTCCCGTCTACTCGGAGCGATCGACAACTTTTCCTGTGAGGTTTCCTTGCAAATTCCGTTCACAAACTGTCGTCGTCGTTTGGCCGACATCAATTCATTAATTAATATCCTGTAACATAATTTTTAAATAGATTTCAGTTTCAAGCAACATTAATGATATTTCATGCTCTTGCGCAACACTTTTTACTATTCACCACATTACGATAATTATAATAAGTTTAGATTCGTGTGCTGGATTTGATACTTTTTATCAAGGCACAGGGTGTAAGTCTGTGGGGAGACTATTACAAATACAAACAACTTCACTATATAAAGTTTATTTATTACAAAGAGGTACGAAAATATTATAAGTAAAGTTGCCGAACAATTGCGCTTGTTCGTTTACGATGTAACGAAGAACTCTTCTTAGTTCTAGGAAAGAAGTAAAAAAAATCTATATAAGTGAGACATTCTAATGTATAATAAAACACTTTAAGACTTGTGTGGAAAATATATTAAAAGATTAGAACTGATGCTATCTGCTTCTGGGTTTCCGGGCTGGAATCGCGTCACTAGTATATCTGCCGACGTTTCAGTGCAGTAGCCCTGAAGATGTCCCATATAAATGGGTACGAAACGTCGGCAGATATACTATACAATTTTTTTCCCGGAAACCCAGAAGCAGATAGCATGGACCACGACCGCGGAAGTCTACGTACCAAATTAGAACTGATATTTTTGTGTAGTCACTCAAAAGGTCCTAAAATGTATAAACCGGCGGCGAAATATTGTACAGCATTCTGTTGGACTTGTAAAAAGTGGGTAGGAAATTCAAAAGGAAATGGCAACGTTACCGGAACATGGTTTGAAACGAGGAACTCTTGCGTCAGTAACATGACGTGATAATTAATATTAAAGAAAAAATCCGACGTTAACATTAAAACAAGAACAGGAAATATTAATTACACGTAATATAGAAGTCGGTATTATGACTATTCGTCCTCGGTTACGAGAAAATATTAATTGACAAAGTGTAATCGCAAAACCATTGTTATCGGAGCGACATGTCAGCAAACATTTACTTTTTGTGGGCGAAAACTTTTTTTTTTTTTTTGTTTATTTAAACAGCAATCAGAAATTACAATCTATAAGCTATTTTGTTGACTTAGAAACTATTTAGATAGTTTTCTTTCTGTCCTGATGAGGATTCTCCATCGGGAATGCCTCTTCCACCTTATTTAAGGTCTAATGGCCACTTTCTTTTCAGTCTTCTGTTGGGGTATTCTTTCACCAGTGGTCGCAGGAGGGGGTTGTCATGGTCTTCTATTTTTGCGTGGTGTTTGGCGCTTTTGTCGTGAATTATTTCTTGAACCGTTGGTATGTGAAGGTCTTGGTGTAACATCTGGTTTGTTATATACCATGGAGCATTTGTTATTGTTCGTAAAGCTTTTGATTGTGCTCGTTGTATGTTTTTAATGTTTGTCTTGCTTGCGCATCCCCAGAGTTCTATGCCGTAAGTCCAGATAGGGATAATAATGGCTTTGTATATTAGAACTTTGCTATCGAGTGACATGTTTGATTTTCTTCCTATTAACCAGTTTAGTTCTCTCATTTTTAGGTCCAGCTGCTTTCTTTTTTTGGTTATGTGTTCGGGCGAAAACTTAGAACGCGAGTGGGATAATGCAATAGTCTGACGAGGTAAAAGGCGAAAATGTGATTCAGAGGACAGTTAAATATCCAGTGAAAGTGCACGGTTATTATAAATTTAAACTCGGATGGAATCCTGCAAATTTATAAAAAGTGTCCTCTACCGTCTGTAGAACTATGGAAGTAACAAGTTACTATGGGTGCTGCAAGAGGACAACGACCCAAAAACATCGTGTCCTGGAAGGACAGACTAGCCTTCACAATTCCCTGACGCAAATACAAACGAAAACATCTGAGCTTTCATGCAAAAACTTGGCTTGAACGAAGATCTAGTTAATTTGAAATTCCTATGTAAAGGGATTACAAAGATATGGCGATCTCTGTTGCATGTGCTGAAAAATTTATTAATAGTATATCCAAACGCTGCGTAGATATAGTGAACAATAATGAAGATTGCACACCCTATTAAAGCATAGCAAATTATATATTTTGTATATTTTAATTGATAAAATAAATAATTACTTTGTAGCAGTTGTTTTCTTTATGTAACATGATACGTTCTTGTGGTACTTACTGTATATATTGAGCAAAGGACCGTTTCGCATATCTTGGCAGAAGCTTGTAAATGCTTGCAAACTTCCCAGCAGACATATGTACACCTTAAAGGAAATACCACACATTTCCGGGAACTGCTTGATAATTATATATGATTAGAACCTGCAAATGAAAAAATATGGAATATTGTTGATGTAACTACAGACCTAAAAAACAGTGCAAGGTGGCAAATGTTTTACTACATATAAAAGCGAATAAACTAACAGCACTATATCGTATTGCATGCAAATGACTGCAAAGTACCAATGGTAAATGTATGAAGCAGCTTTTGCAGATATCATATTACTAATCAAACAACATTATTGTCACTGATGTAACTAAATGTATGTGGAAGGCAGGAGTTTTATTAAAAGGCGCTTTTCCGTATTTCAAGTTTTACACTTGATAGTAAAAACTATTATAAAGATTTACCTAGACATAGACAAATTAATATCAAGCACGGAACAGGTTTTTTTAAGTCACTAAAGTTCATAGAAAAATAACGGGAACCTTGTTCAGTCTCCTAAACCAATTCTAATCAGATGGAGTAATTGGCTAAAAGTTACATTCCACTATTATAAACATGTTCATTAATTTCTGTTATTACGAAGTTCAATTCTGATGAATCTAATGCAAACAAACAATCCCAGCTGCAATTTGAAGTTAATAGAGATCTAGGTGATTTAAATATTTTGTACAAGAATTAGTGTACACAATAGATGAGTTGCAAATTATAGCTTTAATGTTTGGGTCTTTGGACATCTTGGATAACATAAATCAACATCTGCAATCACTAACAAGTGAATTAGATATATTGGGTTGGCAACTAAGTACTTTCGGTTTTTACTGATAGAGAGCGTTGCTTTATTTTTTGTATAACGTATGTTAGTGCTGTACTTTACCGTTTGTCGCGTGATACTAGTCACATTGACGTAACTTCAGAAGCAGTTTTTTGAGTTCTTTGAGCTGCTTCCAAGGAACCAAACGATCAATTCTGATGTTTACTGTCAACAATTAATAAAACTGGATGAAGCAATCAAAGAAAAACGGCCAGAATTGTCAAATCGGAAAGGTGTAGTTTTCCACCAAAATAATGCAAGGCCTCACACATCTTTGGCAACTCGTGGAAAACTATTGGAGCTTGGCTGGGAAGTGATGCCACATCCCCCATACAGCCCTGATCTAGCACCATCTGATTACCATTTACTTCGAAGTTTGCAGAATTCTTTGAATGGCAAAACTTTCACAAACGACGATGACCTTCACTCGCACCTGGTTCAGTTTTTTGCTGATAAGGACCAGAAATTTTATGAGCGCGGAATCATGCAGCTGAAAGAAAGATGGCAAAAGATCATTGAGCAAAATGGAAAATATATAATTGATTAAAAACTATTCTTTGTTTAAAAAAAATGTGTTTTATTTTATACTACAAAACCGAAAGTACTTAGTTGCCAACCCAATACTTGCCAAAAAAATTACATGATGAACTAAGCACAAAAAACCAGACTGCAGTGAAGTGTGTGCTGTTCATCAGTGTATTTGTGATGGACATCCTTTTAACAAAGAAGAATTATGTAAATATGCATATATTACTTCTCGAATGTCATAAAAATTTTATTTGAATATTAAATATTATATGCACTGCATAACGAACCACGCGTGCAAATGTGGTTGTAGTTTCTTTGGTATAATTTTTCCCTTAAATGTCAGGTCAATTCACAAAAAGAAAACACACCTTGTACGAACTAATTTACCTGAAATCATATTACCCTTTATATAAGCCCTCTAATCTAACTTCCAACAAAATACAACTCTCGATTTGACTATTAGCAAGTGAAAGGTAAATTTCTAACCCATTATTTCTTTGAATTCTTAATAGCTTCTTGTGTTATTGGAGTACTCATAGCCATAACTGTATATATTTATCCAATCAAACTAACTTATAGATTTATATTTTGCATAGTTGTTTTATTTATAATGCGACGCTACATAAAAAAGTATTCCATCTTACAAATTTCAACTGGATTTATTTTCATGCAGCTTGTACGGTTTTTCTTTGCTAATTATGTCATCTATTTTAAGCATTAAATTTATATTATTAACCAAATAATCAAGCTGTATCATACACAAAGAAGAATAATTTCATATATAAAGAATGTATGAACATCTATCAATTGGGATGTATCGACTAATTCAGCATAATAAAAATTAATGACATATCCGCAAAGATAAAACATATTAACTGTACGAAAAGTCATATTTTCTTCTTAAATTTGAATAGTAACAATATACCTTAATGTCTTAAATTTGTGACGGCGAATTTCCTGTAATGTATGTTGAAGATCTGGCATCCCAGGATGGGTTATAAATTCCTTTGAGTTTATAGATCAGCAAAAACCTAGAAAATGAAGAATTATATTATATGTATTATTATATTTATAATATTTTTTAATGTTACTTGACATATCTATCATGAAGACCAAGCATCAAATATTTTCTATATGGAGCAATTTATATCTAGCTCTGATTATTTAAATAGCAAACGATATTCAATGTGGGTTAACCATATCTGATTTGTGACATAAAGGTACTGATACTTATAAACGAAAGAAAAAGTTTAGAGTACATGTGATGTTTTTGTACTCTTGAACATCATGAATAACTCTATAAATAATCAAATGTATTGTTAAAAAAGAAAACAAACTGATTTTCCTCTTTAAATGCAATATTTGTTCTCGAAACATTATACGATTTGCTGCTTATTAAAAAAACTCGTCATAATCAATACTTAAAAATCAAAAAACAAGTAAATAAATGCATCAAGACATGAATAAAATGAATAAACTTACTCCATTCCCACTTAGTTTTCAGTTGCGCAATTATGCTAACAAAATATCTTTCTCAAATTGAAGTGCAAGCACTAACGTCTAATAAATTGGGGTATGTAAAAAAAAATATCACACACACACTGTAGAAAAATCATTAACGAGGTTTTCAAACAATTATTTAAGCCAGAACTATTAGATTTTTTTGACGAATGTCAATCGTACACCGGCACAGTAATAAAACTAAAATTCCTTACATCATAGTGAAAAGTTGGCATGACCTCTGACACAATACCTAAACTTTTATCAATGTCAAAGCAGAAATCATCTAAATTTCTACTAATATAGTGAGTAAAAAATTATTTTAAAAATGCAAATAAATTAAATTTATTCGTACAATATAGTGATAAATTATGGCTATAAATTAAAATAATTATTTTATGTAATATATTTCTAATATGTATATAATAAAATATAAAAATATGAATTATTTAAAATTATAATTGCGCCATCTCATATAGAGTCATGAAACAACAAACAAATCACCAGCAAACGATAGAAAACTGATTTAGATTTGAAATTAGAATTGAAACGTAAACAAGCTTATACAATAGTTAATAGATGGACATTGAGGAATGATTTTAATTTTTCTATAATTTAATAAGAATTATAAATTAAAATCATTACTTTCTAGAGCATATTTTTAATACATGGTATAATAGTAAAACATTCTGGGTGGAACAAAATATTAATAAATTGATAAATGGAAAAAATATGCTTCTCAATATCCAAACTTTTTATCAGAGCTCTTCTAGAGAAACAATCATTGGGCTTGAAACTAGAATTGAGATCTATGGAAGTGCGTATGTTGGTTATTAGATGATGCTATTTGTGAAATGAAAATTATTTTATACATTACAAAATGAGAATTTATTTTTATAATATAATAAATTTTGTATATTTAAGTCAATACCCGAACCTGTATGAGCAGTGGTGTACATTCTTTATAAAATTTAAATAGTCATTTGCTAAGAAACTGCACATATTTTATGTTTCTGCTTTCATCTTTACTGATATCCACACAAAAGTTTTTGAAAAGAATTTGATCCAATAAAATATATAAATATTCCTACCTCCCAATTGTCAACTGCATACTTTTCATACTGTTCAGACCAATTGTAGTGAACTTTTCCTATTGTTTCCTGTGAGTTTAAAATTTCTTATTGGCTACCTATGTTCATATAATCGTCTTCTCAGTAGTCAATACATTGTTATCCCTCTTTACTTACATTTTGTTGAGGACACATTTTGGATAGTCGACTATCATTATGTTTGGTAGTTTGGTGTCAGGATTTCGAAAATATTTTCATTACTGAAATCAATAGTTCACATTATGTATTATTGATGAGAAATACATTGTGGTATTTTGCGATTTGTATGCATACATTCCCACTTTTAGCATGGACATATACTCAATTTTTATTCGTTGTCATGCTTCTTCCTCTAACAAACATATTTATTTAAATTTCACAGGTATTTAAAGTTGTCGAAGGAAGAAAATAATAATTTATTGTGTCAATGTTAATAAACTGAAATTAAAAACAAAAATCCTACTTAGTACCAGTCTACCAACTTGCTAATATGCTTTATATATTGTACATTTATAATTCACAAAGATAGTGTGGCAAAATTTATTTTTACATTAAATCTGTCTTGACTAATACATAATTTCTACAAAACTAAAAATTTGTTGCACACATAGTCAGAGTAATGAAATGTTTCTACTGTAAAAAATGATCGCCCAATTAAATCAATTACAAACTATATACATTGTTACATTTTTTTAACATACATTACATACCTTGGAAAGTTGTCCTAATTTAATAAACAGGAACTCTAATATCTTGCTTGCCATTTGCCTACATGTTGAATTTAAATTTTTCATCATACTTCCATCACCTTAAATGCAAACATGGTGTCGACATTTCACGTTCTCTCGTTGGATGTGTGTCGACATCTAGAAGTAAAAGAAAAAACTGATTGTAATTTTATGATTACAGATATCTAGATTTTGTAATTTAATATAAAATTTAATTTACGAAATAGTAAATATTTCGTTTCTATAATAGACTGCAATCAAATATTTGCATTATAAAAAAATTAAGCGATTAGGTAAGTATTTATTATTTACTTCATATTCAAGGCGGGAATATTATTGTAAATATTTTATTTATTCATCATAAAATAAACACTATATTCTAATTATTACAGAAGTTGATAACTAATACAATAATAATTAGTTTTTGCAAAGAAATTCATTTCTAAATAATTTCCCAATATAAATAATCTCTCATTATTGTTTTTATAAGTAATTCGATTATTATTCTGCAATCTTTTAATACATCATATTCTATTACATTTAAGGCATTTTTTCGAATTTATTGACAATACATAAGTGCAATAAAAATATTACTTCCGCCTCGTGTCATTTACTATTAGAAAAATTACTATTTTGCGGTAAATGTAAAGCTCACAGGCGGTTACATCAGCTTTCCGAATTATGAGTACCGCACGCACGTGGGTCCCAGAATCACTACACATTTAACGTTTATACCTTGTAGTTGAAAGTCGTGCTAAAATATTTTAACGTGACCATCATTATTTAATTTATACAAGAGCGTGTCAATTGAGTCTTCTATAATTTTAATACGTGTACCGTGCGATATTTTAGTTGTCGTGTTTAATTTATTGACGAGAAGACGCAAAATGACTCCCGATATTCAACTAGAAGAATTTATTCATCCGATGGAAAGCAAATCTTTGTGGGTTTTTGGATATGGATCTTTGTGCTGGAGGCCAGGATTTGAATTCGACAGAGCTGTTATCGGACACGTTAAAGGTTTTTCACGGAAATTTTGGCAAGGGAATACCGTGCACAGAGGAACAAATAAAAAGGTACACACATTATAACTTAAACTGAAGTTTTAATACACAATAAGTATAAAAAAATGTAAACAAAGAAATTGTTAAATTAGAATTACATTTAAAAAAGTTGTTTTATAATTATTCATATTTTCAATGCTTCTTTAAACAGTATATACATATGTTCATATGCACAATAGCGCAACGGATACTAGATGTTGCGTTTGCTTACACTGATGCAAGATTACGGCGGTATTGTACGAGTTTTATCAGTTCAAGTTTAAATCAATATTTTATTAATTGTTTTATTTAAATTATTTTATTTAAAAATGGGTAATTTTTGTTCTGTTACAGCCAGGGCGTGTTGTTACATTAGTTGATGATCATCATGAGGTAAGTTATACTTTTCCTTTTGTATAAAATAGTAAAAAAAAAACTTACATTTTGTCTGTTTTCTGTGTAAAGTGAAACACTCCTACAAAATTCAAATTGAACTTTAAACTAAATTTTATTTATTTTGATGAAATACTTTAATGTAGAAATATTAAATAAGTATAAAACACACAATGTATATTCATTTTTTTCCTTTTTAAACGAAACATCTGTTTCTTACAAATACACTTTTAGAAGGAACAATATTTAAATGTTTGTAGAAGTAATAAAGCATTTTAATGAAAATAATAACGTTCATTTTATAGTTGTGTAAGATTTTTTTAAAAATTGATCACTAAAGTATTGGAAAATTTTTCATTAAATAGACTAATTATTAGTAACAATTTGAAGGCATTTTTGCTAATTCAGTATTTTTTCTATGTTTTGCTATTGGTTGTGCGCCCTCTTTCTTTGTAGAAGCCTTTTCCTTGCTATTGTATTTGCTCCATTTTCCCTTATTTCCCAAATCTATCTCTGACCTTTCTAGCCTCTTTGATTACTTTCGTTTTTCTTAGCTTTCTCATTTTAGTTATTTTTAACATTTCTCTCATAAATAAGTTGGAATGTGTCCCTTTGTGTGTGCTACTTTAATCGTTTTAATAGTTACAATAAATTAAATTGGATAATTTTATTTGTATATTTTCATAGACGTTGATTAGCATCGCTTCTTTTTC